>JBCNJP010008742.1:0-36842 GCA_039602395.1 Deinandra increscens subsp. villosa
TGCTTTATGGCTCGAAGAACATATTAGAGATCCGATTCGATTGCTGTAACTCAACTGACTTTGATTTCTCGGGCCCTATGCCTTTTCTTCTTTCTTTTTATACGCCCGTTTAAGAGTATTACAATACCAAGCTCGACAAAGTTATATAAAAGGTATTAAGAAAGAGATTATTTTAATCCATTTTAGAAATAAAATTAAACATAGTGTTATACATAAAATTAAGACGTGACAATCATTTCATTCTACAACAAGCACACATCCTCTCTGGTGACTGGTCAAGAAGAGACTTATTTAAATATAAAAAAATATTATATTTTAAAAGGACATGAACTAATAATAGCAAAATATATAAAGATCCATTGGGTGGGGTTGTTTTAGTTTGCCAACTAAGAGGCACAAGAGCACCAGCTAAGAAGCCAAATCAACGACCCCTTCTCAACCAGACTTTGTGTCATGAGTTGTCCCAAAATGTTTTGCCCCTTTTATAATTAATATAATTTAACATGCAAATACTAGTAATTTATACATGTTCTTTTTAACGTTAGCATGCTAATTAAGGTCGTATAGCGTAACCTTGAGTCGAGAGCCACACGAAAACTTTGTTCATATCAAACAATTGATTAGAGGACCCGAAAAGAAGCGGGAGGAATTCCTCCCCGCGAGGATCAAAATACCGCAAATATGATCGGAAAAGAAGACACTGGGGCACGAATCCTATCATGCCCCAATACGAAAACTTTAAAACTTTGTTACCGATATACTTTTACATTTTCACATGTCATGTGGTGTTTATTTTTTTATATGATGAAAAGATTAAAAGTGGTAAAACGGGGTTTCCAAAAAGATAACAATAACCGTTTTGTGGTTTAACGAAGAACCAATGGGAGGATGGTCAAAGTCATGGTCAAAGTCAAACTGATCTCTTTGTTTTTGTTGTTTACCAAAAGTGCCCCTGTGTTATACAGCTGGCCACGTCTCTGTTTGGGGTGTTATTGTACTTTGGGTACATGGTGTTGTGATCCTCACGTGGTTTTTATTTTATACTTTTTATGGGCTTCTTCACGTCACCTTCATTTTCTTTTTCTTCTACAAAAGTGTCCACCTCTTTATTCTTCCTTACGAAAATTCACCTAAATTAGTATAACTATCTACTAGTAAAAAATACAATGCGAGAGCATAACTAATCCTATCATCTTTTGGCCCCACACGTCAAGATAACTAATGTAGTCATATTTTAGCCCAACAACCCGTAAATATAACTGACTCAATAATTATATTATAATACATTTAACTATAATGTTAAAGTATAATAAAATTGTCGTTTTATATTAATTTTTAGAATTTTGAAAAAGTAAAATTATCATGTTTTAAATTTGACTATCTTAATTACATTTAAACAAAAAAAATATGACTAAATAATAGAAATGTGATTATATAAACAATCAATTGTCATGTTTAACTAAATTCTCAAAATCCTTTTTTATTTGTATGATGTTAAATTTACTTTATCTTATAAACATTTATTAAATTTTTAAACCTATAACATTTCACCAATTAGTTATTTAAGCGTTTTATCAATGTTTGTGTTAGCATATTGTATTCCCCATATTATATCGTATATGCACTTTGTAGTTTTATATAATTCTCATCTGACATGAGTCATAAAAGAAAACCATCACCGTTGGTTGATCGCTTATACCTCCATGAGAAGGCAAGGTTTTAGCCTCATTACCTACTCTATTCTTCTCCTTTTTTACTGTCTTATTATTATTGTGTTGCTATTGTCATTATAATCATCAATATTTTTAAAAATTATATCTTGTCTTCGATTAAGTTTCACGCATATGCACAAGTCTATTAATGTCATATCGATAACTCATAGGCTCACATGAAGGTAAGACTATGACAACACTAAAGATACACATAGTCATGCCACTTGTCACACATGTCACTCCCATGCCGAAGAGGTCGGTGTTGTATTCCGGCATGTCAGAAATCCTACCCTCATGTTTGACCCCCATTTCTTCTTTACAATTTTTCATGATTGTGAAGAAGCTAGGTCAGCCAATTTGTTGTTGGTGTGTCCTCATTCTAAGGGTATGGTTGTTTTACGACTCAGTACCGCTAGCCACATCAACACCCTTCCCCTACTATCATTTGCCCACTCCGTTTACCCTAACATTCATGTCTAGTCAGCAAGTCACATCAATTTTTTATTCATCATTCCCACATGCAACTTTTTGCCCCTTAAGGTTCACTTTATTGCATAACTCACTTCTCAATATTTATTTCACAAACCTTACCTATGTCAAACAGACGAGGGCAATATCTTTCTCATTCCAAAACCACCTTCATAGGATGTATCGAAACTTGTTTAACCTTCGATGCATGAAAACCCTTCACTTTTTAATCTATGAGGTGATGATGTTGATCATAACTTTTGGAACTGGGCATTTGATCAATTCTTACCTGAAAACCCACCGGAAGAGCAACCAGAACATTATTACCTATTGGAGGATTATGTCCCACTTGAAAATGGAGAACATTCGGAGGAAAACCAAATGGAAAGACGAATACGTGCCTCATGATCCATGGTAAAATGAATAAAAATGACTCATTCTTTGACATAATCAGTGGGAAGACGAGCATGACACCGGATTCGATTACCGAGATGAATAAGAACGAATTTAGTATTTTAAACTATTTATATTTAGTTAGGTTTAGTTATGCAATTTTAAATTATTAATTATGTTTTAGGTTCAATTATTTAAATTTGAATAGTATTTTAAAGTATTATTTATGTTCAGGGGCGGACCTACCCTATGGGTAGGGGTAGCCCCCGCGACCCCTGAACCGTTAACGCGAAGAAGGAAATTTTTTCGGGGTTTTACGTTTTTGGTATTTTGCGACCCCTGAAACGAATTTTTCGCGACCCCTGGAAGAAATTTTATGGTTTTTACCTAAAAATATGATCAAAAGCCCCTTGAAAATATGATCAAAAGCCCGTTAATTACCTATAAAAAAATTCGGGGGCGCTGTCCCCGAACCCCCATTAGTCCCCGCTACCCCTGATTTTCTTTCCTAGATCCGCCCCTGTTTATGTTTTAGGGTTTACTTATTTAATTTTAAGTAGTATTTTAAAATATTAATTATTGTGTGTGAGGGAGTTAAAAAAAAAAAAGATAAATGACTCGAGTAGTGATGGATGTAGGAGGATTGATGGTGATGCTTCAGCGTTTTACATGGGGTGGATGCCTTCTAGCAAGACAATGGACGGCCAAAAGCCATCACGTTGAAGACGTTCTAAAACTAAATAGCAAGTTTCACATGACATATACCATATAGCTTCGAAAAAAAAGAATGATATGTTAAAGAGAGTGTCCATCTCATGACAGTTTTTTCACAATATGTTAGTGAGGGGAGAGTGGTAAAATTTTTAGGATTTTGAAGAATGGGTTGTAAACAATGGGAGGGTGCCATGTAGGAAAGAGAAAAAGAAAAGAATTTTAAAGAATTTTGAAGAATTTTAAGAGGGAGCGGTAGGATTTAGATGGTTGAATTTAATATGAAGATGGGCCCACCAAATACACACACAAACTTGATTTGCCGAGCGGCAAGAAGTAGTTTCCAAATGAAGTTTTCGCCGATGCCGATTGAGTGGCGGCGGTATTGACGGGAAAGTTTCCAGCGCCACAACGAGTATGCCGCCCCACTCCGTCCGGCCTTAGAATAAATTGCATATACCTTGAGTTGGGATTTTCCATCTTGAGCTCAATTTTGAATTAGAAAAGTGCATTTTCACATGTTATTCAACTCATCCACTTTGACGTCACATGTAATTAGCCAATATAAACTAGACTCAATTAAGTTACTCTATCGACATTGAACTTGAAAGCCATTTTTGTTTTATAATAACAGTTATGAAGTATAAACTATTATTTTACATAGTTTAATCACTTAATTATTCTTTTTCCTTTTTAATTATGAAGATTTAGGACATCTTCGTGTCTAGCTGTCTTATCTCTCACACACATTAAATACACACTCAATTCCCTTCATTTCTATATTTAACTTCCAATCCACTCCATTGATTGATTATCGTTTTTACGTTTCACATCAACAATCAGCTCGTTGGTTAATTTCTGCAAGTAATTAATCATCGCTGCCGTCGATCAACAACCAGAAATCAGAAATCCAATGACGATTATCACCACCACCACCACCACCAACAATGCCGGAGCAGCAGTAGGTCCGTTCGGCGACACGACGTTGACCAAGGTCTTCGTCGGAGGACTCGCCTGGGAGACTCCCAAGGAGGCCATGAGAGATCACTTCCACAAATTCGGCGATATTCTCGAAGCCGTCATTATCTCCGATAAAGCCACCGGTCGATCCAAAGGCTATGGCTTCGTATGGATCTCGATCTTCGACTTTTGTAATGTATTAATATTCGCGATTAGTTCAATTCCTTCTCAACTAACTTTTGGTTTTCTGTTTTGCTAACGTGCGCATTAGGTGACGTTTACGGAGCCGGAATCCGCTAAGAAGGCTTGCGAGGATCCGACGCCGGTGATTAACGGACGCCGTGCTAACTGTAACCTAGCCTCACTCGGTGCACGCCGTCAGCGGACGTTAACCGTCGTACCGCCGTCACCACCACCGCCTCCGCCGCAGCACCACCACCAAACCGGTAAGTTTTATCTTCCTTCGATAACGTACACAGTTTTTTAGAATTTAGAGCTTTTTAGGTCTGATTTAACTGGCGGATCCTCTTTGATTTGATAACTGTAGGGCCTAATGTGATCGTGGGACCGAGATCCGCCGGAGCGATCACACCACCTCCCAGCCACGTGCAGTGGTACTATCCACCAACGCCTACGCCGGCGTCGCCGTACCACCACCACCACCAGGCCGCCGTGCCGTACTACGGCTACGCTCCGGCGACGTACGTCGCTGCAACAGATGTCAGTTACAATCACGTAAGTCGATCCAGAACGTTCCAGATCATCTGTAACCTCCCTCCGACCTCCGTTACGGTTATTTCATTTGCCATCTAATATTAAAATGATTTTTTAATTTTACAGAAATTAGGGTATACTGGTGGGGCCTACATGAGTGGAGGGCACTACTCTCATATGTTGGGTGCGCACACATTGATGCCAACGTACCCTGTGTATCAATACCATCCTTCTCAGGCAATGGGCTTACCGGCCCAGTTCTTCTGTGCCCCAACATCTGCCGGCCCAATAGCTACAGTTCCTGCTATTCTTTCAAAGCCCACACAAATTCCTCCAGCTCCAGGTATATATTCAATTTTAATAAATAATAATGGTGGTTGCTATAATTTATATCGTAATAAACTATACCAACTTGAAAACTATCTGATTTTTAATGTCTGGAAAGCATATGAAAAAATAATTGAACAAACTTTTAAGTCTAATATTTTATACTTTCAATAATGAATCTAGAATCTTTTTAATAACGCACATACGAGTCGCGTTATTATAAAAAGTCACTTTCACTTCGTTTAAACATTGACCCACTATGTAAAAGAACACGAGCTAAAACATCGTTTAAAATTACACAGTGTGTCAACGTGTTTTTAACATAGTGGATTTGCGCGTCTTTTTTATAAGTGATTAGCGTGTTTTTTATACGTCTCGAGGCACAGTTTCCTTTATACAGTCTTTAGAAAAAATGACCTTTTTTTTTTTGAATCTAATCCAAGCATATATATAATTGTCATTATATATGAAATGTTATCTTGATAAGACTGTAAAAGTTATAAAATATTAGGATGTTGTATAAAAATAAATGGATTTTATAAAATATTGGAAACATGTATTAGATTTATTAATCTCACATGTAAATATGCTCCTTTTGGACATAATGTTTTTGGCCATTTTGCCAGTAAGGTTGTGGCAGAAACACATGGTTCAAAAGATAATATTGCATAAATGATCCCTGTAATATGGCTAATTGTTAAAAGATAATATTGCATAAATGATCCCTGTAATATGGCTAATTGTAAATCTTAGTCCCTCATGTTCAAGACGTTATTCAATAATAAAAGGCTAGTTTTGAACAGTTGTAATACGTGCTTTGAGAGTTGTACAATGAGATGTTTTGGACTACTAATGATACAAGTACAGTTTGTTTGGCTGTTGAATAGGTACCGTGGGAGGAAGCTTTAACAAATGTGGCTAAAAGTGTCAAATAACAAAAGAGAAGGGGGTTAGAGTGGCTTTTTGGACCAACGTTATTTTATCCGATCTGCAATGACCAACTTTTTTATCTCCTCTAATTTACATGATTTTTTTTTCTATTCAATTTTAACTTATTGATATTATTAATTGATTAATTAATATATTCTCATCCTTTAGGCATATCTGTTAAATTTATTCGTTTGTCATAACTCTCCATTCAACTTTATTTTGTTTAGTATCTTCTGATTCATGTTAGACTAGCGCATTTGATTTTAGAACATCGTACTTAGAAATTAGAATAAATAATAGTTAATCGAGCATCCATGTATATATAGTCTGCAAATACGGACAAGCGGTATCATGGGCTGAAGCCCGAGGCACTCTAACAGTCAATTAAGTCGGTCATATAGACAAGATGTAAATATAATCAAAAGTAATGTACATTATGTTGTTAAGGAGAGAATAGAGAGATGGTAATAGGACTCCTATGGGAGGAGCACGAAAGATGATGCCCACAAGTTCACAACTTGTTGGTTATATCTCTACATATAATGAAAATTGAAATTAAATATGACCCAAAACCCTAATGAGACTTATTGGTAATGGGCCTGAGGTGACTAGAGTGGGTCAAAACTCGGCACAGTTTACAAGTTCCTGTGTCTAATTTGATGTAGTCTTGACTCGAGTATGGTATGCTAGACTCATACCATTCATCAGCTTTGTCATTCATAACCTTTGCCATTGATCCCTCTCTAAATGGTTGAGATGAAACACATAAAGACATAAAAAATAGAGAAGTTTGCCGTTTTGGTTTCAACTCTCACCTACGACAAAAAAAAAAAGGGAATCTAGGTTGGGCCGGAGGTTTTCTAACCTAGGGTGGGTTTACTCCTGATGGGGAATTTAAATGATCAGGTGGCTCAGTGGTCCGTCAGTGATCCAAATTTAACGTTCAAAAAAAATAATAATAATAAAGAGCGTTTGTTTCCAAAAGCAGGTCCCCTAATGGGTATTCTAGGAGTGCTAGTTGCGAGCCCAAAACGTTTGAGAGTGAAGTGTTAGGAAGAATTTGTAATTCATGTATGGCGTTTAGTTCAATTTGAACCCTGTCCCAAGCTAGCAGGACTATGCATGGCTTTATTGAGATTTTGCAATTCATCATATAGGCGAGCGGAGGCTCGGAGTGTTATTCTAGACTTCTAGTTCATGCTTCCATGACCTTCATATGTTTATGTAGTAAACGTCTAGAGCACTTGATTTGAAGATGTGAGGTCAACCATCAAGTCAAACTGACTTTTATAAAGTTCAGGGATCATTTGTGTAACTCTTAATAGTACAGGGACTCCTGGTGATAAAATGTCTTAATGTTTCGTTAAGATTGGTTAGCGGTGGTTAATATAGCCGTTAGTAAGCTCATGTATAAGTAGGGTAGAATCTGTTTAGTTTGTTGATTGATTTCCTTTTGTATTTTGATTTCCTTGTACACATTTCGATCTTAGTTCAATAATAATCATTTCGTTTTCGTAGTTCTTGAGTTCTGATTCTTCATAATTGATATCAGAGCCACATTAGGGCTCGATTCGAAGAAATTAAAAATCGAATACAGTGTTTCCGAAATCAAGTGTTTCCGAAATCAAGTGATACGATGGTGTCTGCGAAGTTTGATGTCGAGAAATTCGATGGAAGAAATGACTTCGGGCTATGGCGCATGAAGATGAAGGCCTTTTGGGTGTATCAAGGAATCTTGGAAGCTTTACAAGGAGATCCAGGGAGACCAGAGGGAATGGAAGATGGAGATTGGCAGGAAATCAAGGATAAAGCACATAGTGCTATTGTTTTGTCTCTGGGCGATAAGGTGCTACGTGAAGTCATAAAAGAAACTTCGGCAGCAGGAATTTGGCTCAAGTTGGAGAGCCTTTACATGACTAAATCGCTGGCTAACAGGCTTTATTTGTAAAAGAAGATTTACACTTTTCAACTTAGCCCTAGTAAGTCTCTTGAAGAACATATTGATGAGTTTAACAAGCTAGTTATAGATCTGGCCAACATTGATGTATCCATTGATGAGGAGGATCAAGCAGTGTTGTTTTTATCTAGCCTATCAATGTCCTATGAACATTTCGTAGACACTCTTATGTTTGGTAGAGAAACTCTATCAATGGAGGAAGTTGTTGATACATGGTCCTGATCGTCATGCGAAGCATCGAATACAAGACAAATCACACATGTTTTCTGAGGTTCAAACTCAGGCCGAACCTGGAGTTCGAACATGGCCGAACGTTGGGCCGAACTTGAGGTTCGGACCAACGTGGTTCAACTTGTATAAATAGGATGTCTTGTATAGAATTCAGAAGCTTCTTGGTGATATATTCTCCGTGTACTTTGTGGTCATCTCTGTGGTTAATACAAGTCATTTGTATTTACTCTCTGTGTTTTACTCGTTTACATTGATTTCATTACGAGTAAGTAGAAGATCCACACGCTCAGGCAATTTCAAGTGGTATCAGAGCATTTGGTTTACTCTACTAGTCGGAAATCAGTGTTTCTCGAAGTTTTGAGTTCAAATTTACGATTTTACGAAATAGTCAATCATTTTTTAGTTTGTTTGATTGTTTTGAATGTGCTTTTCATCAAAAATTCATTCTTGTGTTGTTTCTATCAAGTTTGCTTGAATTCCTGTCGAAAATTCCAGTAAAAAACGTTGAAAATCAAGAAAATGACGTCGAGAGAAATCTGTCTCGTCTGAGGTTCGGACAAGTTCGGCATAACCGCTCCGAACTCAAGGTTCGGACAGAGCTCGGTCATTATCTAGGTTCGGTTGTGAGATCGGTCTAGGTTCGGAGAGGGTTCGGTTGTCATTCGGAGTAAGTTCGGACCTATTTATGTTTTGTTCTTCCAAAGGTCAGGTTCGGTGTACGTTCGGTGTAGCTTAAGTTCGGACGAAGTTCGGAGATAGTTCGGAGGAGGTTTGGACAAGGTTCGGAGTGAACAGTAACCAGTTTTTCGAAAATGTCCGATTTTCAAGCGTTCGCGGCTATTCAAAATCCGGTTCAAGCTACGATGCAAACGATGATGAATTATGATAATGAAATTGGAACAAGTCAGAAAGTTCCCAAATTGCTAAAATTGGAAGATGATCATAGTTGGATTAAACGCTTTGAAGCGTATGTCGATACAAATGATATTGATATGTGGTTATCTTTCACTGAGCAATATGTTTACCCTAAAGATGAAACTGGTGAACCTATTCTTCAAAGAAAAATGTCATCTGAACAAAAGAAAGCTTATCAAGCTGAGAAAAAGGCGTATGGTACTTTAATAATGGCATTGCCTAAAGAGTTACTTCATCAATTTGCTGGTAACTACACTTAAAAAAGTTTATGGGATGCTTTGGAAAAACGATGTGAAGGAAATGACCAATACAAGAAAAGTCGACAGAAGGTTTTGAAGAAAGAGTTTGATAGTTTTAAGCATTATCAAAATGAAACGATTCCCAATCTGATTGCAAGATTCGCTCATCTGATGAGTGAAATGCGTTTGGTGAATCTTACTAAAGAAGAAGCTGATATGAAAGAAAAGATCTTGGAAGCTTTGCCTGAAAAATAAGAGAATTATGTGATGATGATTGATTACTCACGACAAGGATTTTTTCAGGATTGTCTTTCAATGATTTGGTTCAAAGAATTCAGGCTAGAGATATGGAGTTAATGGTGAACAAATCACTTCCTACACAAATTCAGAATCATGCGGTGTATCATGGTGAAAATGATTCTATAATGAATGCTGGGAAATCTAATATTCTTAATTCTGCTCCTCCTACAGCATTTCTGGCAGGAAAATCTGAAATTCCAAGTTATTCCTCTGCTGGTTGTACTGTGTCAATTCCAAGTTCTTCGACTCAAAGTGCATTGTCTGTTCAAACTGTCGATGATTATAATGCATTGATGTCTGCATTAGTATCTTCATACTTTGGTGTTATCACTGGTGCTGTGAGTAATGCTGAGTTAGCAAATGAAGATTACGATCAGATTGATTATGATCATTTGGAGGAAATGGATCTAAATTGGCAGTATGATATGTTGGTTAGGAGAACAAAGAAATTCTTCAATAGAACTGGTAAGAAGAGATTGAATCAGGAAGGGAAGATTGGTTTGGACAAGTCTAAGGTGAAATGTTATGAGTGTTCAGTTTATGGTCACTTTGCTCGAGAATCTCCAAGCTCTGCGGAAAGTAAATTGAAGACAGGTCAACATGCACATTTAGTTTTTCATCCATCAAATGAAGCCGAAAAGGTTGAGAAGAAATCTGCTACTCTTGCTCATGATTGGACTAATACATTAATGCATTCCAATGAATTTGCTTGGAATGCAGATTCAGCAGTTAAAAAGAATCATACTCCAATCTCAATTGCTTTAACTGTTCAACATGCTGATGATGACAGCTTTTTAACTGAGTCTGGTTCTTCTTCAAGTGTATCTTTGGTTCAAGAAGAATTACCTAAAGTTTCTACAAGTTCAAAGGTTGATGGGTTTGAATGTCTTAAATGTAAGAAATTGCTCCAGACAGTTGCCAGTTTTGAACAACGTTGTCAACTATCAACTGAAGAGATTGTGGTGCTTAAAAAGGAGTTAGAAGATTTTCAAAAGAAGTATTATGAGTTAGTTCATGTTCATGAAGATGTTTTGAAGGAAAAGACTAAATTGGCTGAAGAGTGTGCGAAGGCCAAAGCTGAAGCTTTAGACACAACTCAAGATTTTGAAAACTTGTTTGAGAAGAGTTATCCAATTCAACAAAAGTATGAGGAAGCTACTGCTCTTATTGCTGCAATTGCCGTTACTGTTGAAAAGCTTCAAAATAAGATCTCTATGCTTCAAGATGAGAATGTTCTGTACAGAGACAAGAATGACGTATTAACTAAGGATGTTGAGATCTATAAGCAGAAGAGAGAAAGTGTTCTTCAAGAATTGTTAGGAGAATGTGAGATTCGAAAGTTACAAACTTATGAATATGATGATCTCAATGAAAAGTTTATCAAGTCACAGAAAGAGGTATATGAGGCTCTACAAAAGATCAATGATTTGAAATTGGAAGTCTTAGAGCTAAAAAGACAAGTGAAGAATTGCAATTTGTCTCCGACATTGCTAAACTTCTTATACAAGCAGGATCAGAGTTCGGAGAGTTCTAAGAAGGATGATATTCACTTGGTTCCTCAACCAGTGGATTTAATTGAAGTTACTTCTGCTCTGCTTGATCCTAAGGCTGAAGGACATGATTACTCAAAATTTGCTACTCCACCCAAGAAGAACAAGTCCAAATCTAAGTAGACAGCGAAGCCTTTGGGTGAAGCTCCAAAATTTGTTTCAAAGTCTGTGTTTCTGGAAAATGAAACGGTGTTTGATAAGGTTGCTTCAAGTTCTTCATCCGCAACTGAAGAAGAAAAAGGGTTAATTGAGAAGAACAAGCTGAAAGATATCAAAGCTAAATTCACTAGTGAAGCTAAGTCACGAGAGGCTTCAGGTTCTTCTTCCAATTCTTCAAAGAATCAAGGATCTAAACACAAAGGTTTGGGTTACAAAGTGAAGGAAGAACCTGTTCAAGTTAAGAAACCAGTGAAGGCTGAGAAGGTTTCTAAAGCAAAGGTTGCAAAGAAATCACCATCTCAGAAAGAATATTCTTATTTTTCTGGAAGATCGTCATCTTCAAGGAGTCCATCTCCTAGGTATGATTCTTCTGATGGTTTCTTTGATAATTTTGATTCTGAGCATTCATCTGGTTTTTCAAAAACAAAACAATTTTCAAATATATTTAGAGAAAGACTTTGTTATGTATGTCGTCAACCGGGACATCTTGCTGCTGATTGTCCGACGACTGCATATATTCACAAAACTGCTAAATATGTGGATAACAAATGTCAAATTTTTTATGAACCTTGGTTTCCAACGATTAAATCAATTCGTAAATCTTCTTGGTCTAAACCGAGTACGTCTGTTGAATTTGATTCAGGTTTCGATCAAAAATTAAAACTGTTACAAATTTGGAAACCTAAAGTTGTTTCCGAGGCCAACGATGACTTTGTGGCAGACACCGGGCGACCCGACGCTGTTGAATCGGGTCGATCCCAGAGCGACTAATGATTTATTTGGTGTCCAGCAGGTATTTCAAGAAGACCTTTCGGTGATTGGAAAATTACTGATTGTGAAATATTTGTTCTAATTAAATTGACTTTCAAAATCAAAGTTTGTTTCTCAAAATGCTAAACTGAGAGTATTTGTGTTGGTTGATCAATTTTTCTTGGTTTTTCACTCCGTCTCATTCTGAGGGGGAGTTTGTTTTTGCAAAAATACAAAAATAGTGTGTTGTTTTTCAAATAGTAAAAATAAAAATCTATAAATAGAGTTGTCATTTTTAGGGGGAGAAATTTGAAAAAGACAAAAACATTGAAAAATGCAAAAAACCAAAAACATTGAAAAATGAGGAATTGTATCCGACATGATTGGGAAATGATGATACATTGGCTGACATTGTCTGACTCATGGATAAAATAGATAAAAAAGCCATAAGACCATTTGATCGATGTGCAAAGTAGGCTTGGCAAATCAGAAAGTATACAAATGTGATATACACTAAATCTGATGCTTGACCAAGTGGACAACATCTTGATGCGTATCTCAAGATATCAAGAAAAAGATAGGTGAA
The DNA here is from genome assembly GCA_039602395.1 of Deinandra increscens subsp. villosa. NCBI lineage: Eukaryota > Viridiplantae > Streptophyta > Magnoliopsida > Asterales > Asteraceae > Deinandra > Deinandra increscens. Next base: position 12,903 of record JBCNJP010008742.1, read on the forward strand.
AAGAAAAATAAGAAGTCACTGTGTATACATGTGTTCATTTTGCAAAGATTTAAACTTGTTTGATTTTCTTTATTTTGTCAAACGATCGGACTTTCTCTGCGTATCGAAAGATCGACCTGATCGTTGTTCGTTTGATGTTCTGCATTATTTTCTTTGGTGTTTCGTATAACTCATCGGACTTTCTTTGCGTGTACGGGAGTACCGACCTGATTGTTGTTGAGTTATACAATTCCAACTTGTTTTATTTTCTTATTTTGTTAAATCCGAGGCCTTATTTGCGTATCGAAAGATTGACCTTAAGGTAGACGATTTAACGTTCTTATTTCATTTTGTATGGAACACAATCGACTATATTATGGTTACAATCATTATTTGATTAAAATCACAAATGAAATCACAAAATATGATCAGCAAAAGCATATCTGAGTATGTTTGATAGTGTGGGGTACACTGGTCAATGCAAACTTAATCAATACCTTAACATATCCAGATGTTATGAGTATGATTCTGCCAAAGTTTAAAGTAGGACAAATTATATCTGCAATCGACATGGCTTATGTGCTTCAATAATTGAAATTGAAATGTAGTTCAGCATGTTATGACCAATATGATCCCAAGTTGTGATCTTTCTCACAAAAGACAAAAATAGTGTCTGATTCTGTAATGCCTTTACTTTTCTTATCAGAAAATACAAAAAAGATTTTAGGTGTGTTTTGATATAAAATTTCTAAAAGCCAAAAAGATTTTGTTTCTTATTTGTTTTCGATTGATCAACATGAAATACAAAATCAATTTCCAAAATCAAAATATCTTGGAGTCTCGAAGAGACATTTTGCACCAAGATTATTTATGTTGGCAGGTTTCTAAGTGGGAAGAGAACATCACAACTTCAAGTCTTCTGAAGATTGTTGATAAAGAGATTATACACGATGCAATATCAAGTATTCAAGATTGAACTCATCGTCAAGATCGAGGAGGAGTTTGATTGAAGATACAAGATACAAGTTTAATGGAGAAGATGATACTGCATATGCCGAGGGGGAGTTTATTGATACATGGTGTCACACCCCGCCTCCTCACCTATCACCCAGTCAGGTTCAGGGGAGGTGTTGTGGAAAACAGGTTGTCAATACCAGATACACGCGGAAGCAACAGATAATATATGTATTAAACAACAAATAATTTAGTTACAGACAGACTGATATGGTTTACAACACTTAATAGTAATAACAAGTCTTGTTCTAGTATCTATGCAGAGTACTAGGTAAATGGGCCCGAAGGTTCTTGAAATCTTTTTGAATATAATTGCTTGATTCCCTGTAGAGTCACCCATTTGGTGGATTCTACTGATTACCTGCAAAATTGTGAATCAACTTGTATCAACAACTATGAAGTTGTTGGTGAGCCGTACCATTCCTGTCATATATCTTTTAATGCTTCTGAATACATATTTTTGCAATGTAATGACTAGAGTTCAACGGGTAAGTTATATATAAGTCACAGGGGTATAACACATGCACCAAATGATCTAGCATACTAGTTACGTAGTGATTATTGCACATTACACGCCACAATGTAATAAGTAGTCAGAGAGCATTCAACTTGTTGCACACTAAATCATAGTGGCCAAAACTTTGAATAACAAGGACAAGGTCAACGGAACTCACATGATTAATCTGGCAAGCTCAACTTGATGGTATATTTGCAACAATAGCGTTACTAGCAAAGCAACCTAAAACAAATATTTATAATCATTACTGTTTATGACATAATCTATCAATTATGTTCTTATATATTCTGTTTCTAAACTGTTGCATAATGCAATACTAATGTTGCATAATGCAATACTAAGTTTTCTGACATTCGTGATCTGCGAGTAGTGTTTAATCATATTCTAGAAAAAGTGTGTGTCATGAACTGCTTCAAGTTTTATTGAACTCGAATTTTTCTGTTTTTGGAATTGTTGCATAATGCAACACTAAACATCTATAATTATTTTAGCTTTGGAACTTCAAGTAAATGTCATTTAATTTACATCTTTAAATTATCAGTTAGCCTTTCAGATGTCGCGTGTTCTTTCAAAATGGGTTTTTATTGTGTACAAGGTTATCACAATATTTATGAGATATCAAGACACGGTATACCTTCTGGTCGATACGCGACTCAAACCCGGTTAACCGTAGATCCAAAAGTGTCTGAATCTGATGAGCAAATAGTCCTTTCCGCTTAGAATTTCGCCACGAATAATAATCCGCGCTCGGTTTCCAGATTTGACTTTGTTTGACCCTCCGAAACCGTTGACCAGAACTGATGTCGGGTTTGACCCGGTTGACTTTTGTTGACCACCACCCAAAATAACTTAGAATCATATCTAATCAGTTTCTAATCCATCAACAAGCATTTTAATCCTACTGGGAACCGATCATCATAATTATAACGGGCTGTCCGGCGGTCTCCAACCGCCACAACCGTGGTCTCGGTTCAACATCTATCATTCCAACATTTCAGTTTAGAAGAATAAATATAAACTAGGCATCCTCATCCATCAATATTCTCAAACCTGTTGGAATATAACATGCATGTTACAATCGAGAATTGATAGGTGAAGAAGATTGAAAAAAAAAATAACTTTAGGACCCGAGACTAATCCACAACACTTACCGATCGGTGACTGGGAAGCCAAAACAGCGATAGAGAGGGGGGTCACCGGGCCGGTCACGGTGGCCACTGCCACTAACCAAACCCTTGGCCGCTGCTGGCTCGCCGGATTAGGAAAGAGACGCGGCTGCTTTTGCTTACTCGTCGAACATAGAGAGAAGGAGAGTGACCAGAAGCCCTCTACGACAGCGGCCGGAGGCCATGGCCGCCGCCGGTCTGCCTACCACAGCCGTGAGCCACCGTGAAACCACCACCACAACCCCTCAATGCCGCTGATAGATCTGAGACAGGAAGGTGTCGCGGCTGAAAGAGGGTTGCCGAGACATAGCTGTCGAGAGGTTGCCACTGCCGCCACCCAAACGGCAGAACCCTAGCATAAATAGGGGCAGTCGCCGCCGCTGGTAACAGATCAGGGAGAAAGAGAGAGTTCAACAAGAGACTTGATGGAGGTCGCCTCCGGCCATGGTCAAAGACCGGCCGGTCGTCGCTGGGTGCCGCCGGAAGAAGGTCGCCGGAATTCGGCTGGGAATGATGGTGGAGAGAGCTTTCTCTCTCTCACTCTCTTTTCTGATTTTTCGAACACACACATACGTGTGTGAAGTACAGCTTTGTGTTTTTTTTATATATGATATCTTATGTACTTTATTTAAAAGTGTAGTACAATTTTAGTTAAATCTGTAATATACTTGTATTATTCCACGATCTCCGAACTCGTTAAGTACTGATTGTTAAATAAATAATCCATGATGAATCCCGCCATGTCCAAAATATTATAAGATTCCTTGTAAATGTTTTCGTAATACTAAAAATGTCAGATTATAAATAATTTGATAAATATTCGGTCAACGAGCGGTATAAAGCGTGTATCCAACGCGAATCCCGTTTATCTCCGTTTTACGAACCGAGTACATTTTCATGACCGTAATTCTCTGTGAACACTTGGAAAAATATTTATAGCTCCACAGGGTCGGTAAATCAACTTACTCGAACATTGTTTATAATAATTGGGCTTTTGTTGGGCCACAAACCACTTAATGGGCCTATTGGGCCTAACTGGGCTTACTGGATCCAATTCATAACCGCAAAAATTTCCCTCCGATTTTAGCGGAATTTACAAGGTGTTACAACTCTCCCCTCCTCAAAGGAATTTCGTCCCGAAATTCGCAACGCCTAATCGGGAGAGTAACCATACATCTTTGTATTACGTCACATCCAATGTTTTCCTCATGGACTTCTCTAATCTCATAAGTTAGACTTACTTTTATATCAATCCTCATTGCTCTTGCTCAAATTGATTTTGGTCTCTCTTTACTACTTAAAACATCAGCCACTATTTTAGCTTTTCCCCCGGACGGTATTTAATCTTGCAATCATGATCACCTAATATCTTCATCCAACGTCCTTGATGTATATTCAGTTTTTTTGTGATTTATGAGGTGTTATAAACTCTCATGAACATGGTACACCATAATTTCTTTTCGCACAACTAATATCTCCAATTTTTTTTTTTACAGAATGTATACTTCTATACCCAATTCCAGACCGTGTATGATGTAATTCTTTCCGTGTATCGTAAGTTGTCTGATGGCATACGGAATTGCCTTGTCTCATCGCATGAGTATAAAACTAAATCTATTAGTTGATGTGTCAAAACTCATCATGAAGTCTTCATATCCATCAAATAATGAGATAACTGGTTCCTTGTCGTTGAACAAATATTTCGTCGGACCTGTGTAAGGGATATCGTTCTTGACCGTTACATGTTCGAGGTCTTGAAAATCAGTGTATATTGGCATCAGTCCATGAAGCTTCTTCTCAATGAGTGCGAGTGCTTTCCTTAGAAATGTGTTGAGCTTCATAAAATCCTTGTTATAATGCTCTTGCGGCTAAATCTTCAACTCTTGTATTTCATATTGCTCGATATTTGACAAACGAATGAATAATCAAACACATTATGATTGAAAATAGAGAATTTTATTGAATCTCAGAATTTGCACAACCATGTGATAGGAAGCCTAGAGCCTTAAGCCCTTTAATAGAAGAGTTCAGGGTCTTACCGATTTCTAACTAAGGCATGATGACATTAAAAGTTCAAGTGCTTATGGATTTCCAAATAATTTATGATGGATATGTCAACAACTCGTAACATGATGACAAGATAGCTTGGATTGTAGTTTTATGACACCAGAACTGAGTAATCAAATATGTTGTGAAGGGGTTGTGAATAAATTTTTTTGAAATTTCAAGGAATATTAATCAACACAATAGGATTCCAGAAGCGCACATATGTACCTGCAAATTCGCGATTACGTTCTAGAACCGTATTCGTCTATTTGCCTTACAAACATGCCCTATAAGTTCTCCCTTCATGTATCTTAATGATTAGGCCAACTCACCAAAAGAGCGAAGAAATATAGGTCACTACATAAACGAACGAGGGAACACGAATGACGATGAAGAGAACTTCCAATAGGTTGAAATGAACGAGGTTCGCAATTTTAGGATAAAGAAGTTTAACCAGGAGGAGAATCCTAGTCTAATCTTTGCTTAGGATATGAACTATGTCCATTGTTATCTTCAAAGTCCTCGGCCTTGTTGATCTCACATCTGCTCCAAGTGTTGAATCCATGCCTTAAGTATCTCTCCTAATCTATCTTTTCTCAGTATTCGTCATGTGAAGCACCAAAGTAAAAAGCTCATTAAACCACTTGATATTAAAAACTTTCCTCCATTTAAGACGTGAAACAGGTCATGCACTTTACTGAATTCTCCCGGCTTCTCAGATTTACCTTCATTGATAATTTCCTCAACAATTTGATTGCGTAAGCCAGTTACATTTTTCTTTCAGAACTCATTGCTCTTCCTTGGGTATACAACATCGTTTTCTGTTAAGTCAAAATAGTGTCCTTTAAGGAACCAGGCGCAAATCAAATCGTATCCTCTTTAAGACATTCGCTGGTGTCTAAACTAGTAGATTAAAATAATTCCTTTCACTTCACATTCAAGCCCTTTCGACTAGAACTGGTACTTAAAAATTTCAAGGTCATTCTTCAATTTGCTCTTCATTTGTACTTTTGGTGTATCAATTTCCATATTAAATGGTCAATTTTTCCCTACTATGATTCCATACTATCTAATATTGTCATGACATCAGCCAATTTTATTATTTTTCATCAACCATGAAGTATTTGTGATTTAACAAATCTAGTTGGCTTCAACCTCTTCCAAAACTATTGTGTATTTCAGTTGCATTTTATCATCCTTAAGAACAATCAACTATCTCACCATTCATGAAAATAATTATCTAATCGATCTAGGCTTGATTGAACTGGGATTCACTCACACCATCCCTGAAAATAATTATCTGATTGTGTTGGACTTGATTGAATTGGGATTCTCTCATACCATCCCTGAAGTTACCAGATTTGCAAGCCATGAATGCTTTATACAACCTTTCTTCTTACGGCTACTTTTTTTCTTTATTTAATCAACTCTTTTTCCTTCCAGTCAAAATCCTCAGAACGTTGTCAAAAGCCTCAACTTTGATAGACTTTTCTAGTCTTGCTCCTAAAGCGGGCAGTATATTTAGTGGGATGAGAGTAATACTTCATAGTAACTTTCTTCGAATGGCTAATACCAATTCCGATTGCACTCATACAATCTTGATTTCTCACAATAATTCTGAGTCTTGCTTTGCTTCCTTCTCCTTACCTTTAAAATTAAAAACTATCGCCGTAGCTAGTACATCTGCTACCAATCTTACAATTACCACCATTCTCCGTTTTCTGACATAATTGTTCATAAATTAAATTCTTATTTGTACTAAATGGGTTATTTAATCATTGTGGTTATTTGTCATAGCTTTTTGTCTTCAGTGGAGAGTTAAGCAATTTGCCACAATGGCGAACAATATTAGGAATATTTATCAGGAATTGTTTTCTTGTATCACATACTTGGATCAAAACACTCCTCATTATTGTTGTAAGTATCATGTGTCCTTTGTGTTATTTTTGAAAATTGACTTGTCGTGCCGGTCTTATGCCGGTTTGCACAAGACAATTATTATGAACATGATCGCACAAGCATGCAGAATTTTAATTGGATCCTAATTTCAAGCAATCACTTAGGTTCCTAAGGCCACAGTCTATGTCTAGTTTTCAATTATATATATACATAATATGTGCATAAATGCATATTTTAACACCTATTTGCAATTTCGTAGCTATGATAACAACATTAACTTTTGTCATAACTAACTAATGTTAAAGAGATAATTTCACATAATGCAGATATTGGGAGAATAAATATGGCCTCACATAGCTCATTTATCATATAAGATGCAAACAGGCAATTTGAAATATGAAATGATTAGTCATAAGCCTATAGCTACTGGTCGTGTAGTAAAAATTTTCCTTTCCCATCATGAATGTATCGCCATATCAAAGCTTTCTGCCTCTTCTTAATTGGAGCCAATTCACCAATGTATTTACTGTCTCCTTGCGTGCCTTCGGCATTTTTCTTTTCTTCTTCTTGTACTCTATTACATTACTGGTTAACACGTGGTTTTCCTCCATTAGCGCACTTGCAACTAGAGGTTTTGTACTAGATTCTACCGGTTCCTTGTAAAGAATGCGTGAATTCAGTGGGCTAAGACCAGAGAATGATGAGAGGTAAAGTTCCATTTACAGTGGGTATGGTGAAAAATATATTGTTGTGGTTGGATATGGTGTAATAACTGAGGTTGAAAATGATGAAGTGGCTGAACTGGTATGATTGCTGCTGATGAGACTGATGTGGTTAAGATATTTGACCAATCATATATGATTCAAATTAAGTAGGGGATTTGATGAAATAGGCAAATTGTCGATTCCTTGCAGACGTGGAAAACTGTAATTGTTAGGCACATGTCGTCCATATTCGGCTTAAGAATCGTAGTGAATGATAAATATTCATGAGCTTGTCAGCTAAAACAGTGTTTTGATCGTCAACCGTTATATCCATGAAGTTGCCCATCAATGGTAAATTGATCACTAGTTTCAGTTGCATATGAGTTGACTCATCCGATCCACCTTTGATGCCTGCTTAAGCTGATGATGCGTAGACGTGATGTGAATGACATTCGGAGGGGTAGTTACCAGTGTGCCCAAGCTGACATTACTTCCTTAACACACTTTGGTGATCGCTGTGGTTGTAAGACATCCTCCTCCTTTTGAGGCTCTTCCCTGTTGTCTTGTGTTATATCAATCGTTGTCTTCATTATCTCTAGTTCAGCTGAATATTTCTGAAATATCTATCACAAACGTGCGCTCAAGACTTTTGACTTCTCCTCTTCAGGTTTCTCCTCTTGGGAATTCTTGTCAACGTTTGTTATCACATCAAGTGCGGCCTATACTATTTGCAGAAGAAGACTTGCCAGATTCAAATGTTTGTGTTGGGTGCATGCTTAAAACAATGTTAGTATATAACTAGGATATCAAATTCCCAATGAAAGCCTAGGTTACAGAACCCTACTTACACAAGAATGGTCACAACTTAGAGCTTTAACACATAATGAGGAAGACTATCAGCTTTAATGTGCCCACTAGGGTTCACCGAACTTTAGTGCACCTGTGGGTAGTAATGGCAGTTGGCCAGGCTGAAACTACTACCGACCTTACACTAAACTTCGATAGCTACCTAATGCACAAATCTCAGCCTAAGTCAAGACTTAACAACGGGATTTGGTCTTAAAGTCCGATCTAGGTTCGAGCTTAGGGGATCTACAAGAACACCTAATCTGCTGGAACCTGTGGCTCTGATACCAACCTGTCACACCCCGCCTCCTCACCTATCACCCAGTCAGGTTCAGGAGAGGTGTTGTGGAAAACAGGTTGTTAATACCAGATACACGCGGAAGCAACAGATAATATATGTATTAAACAACAAATAATTTAGTTACAGACAGACTGATATGGTTTACAACACTTAATAGTAATAACAAGTCTTGTTCTAGTATCTATGCAGAGTACTAGGTCAATGGGCCCGAAGGTTCTTGAAATCTTTTTGAATATAATTGCTTGATTCCCTATAGAGTCACCCATTTGGTGGATTCTACTGATTACCTGCAAAATTGTGAATCAACTTGTATCAACAACTATGAAGTTGTTGGTGAGCCGTACCATTCCTGTCATATATCTTTTAATGCTTCTGAATACATATTTTTGCAATGTAATGACTAGAGTTCAACCGGTAAGTTATATATAAGTCACAGGGGTACAACACATGCACCAAATGATCTAGCATACTAGTTACGTAGTGATTATTGCACATTACACGCCACAATGCAATAAGTAGTCAGAGAGCATTCAACTTGTTGCACACTAAATCATAGTGGCCAAAACTTTGAATAACAAGGACAAGGTCAACGGAACTCACATGATTAATCTGGCAAGCTCAACTTGATGGTATATTTGCAACAATAGCGTTACTAGCAAAGCAACCTAAAACAAATATTTATAATCATTACTGTTTATGACATTATCTATCAATTATGTTCTTATATATTCTGTTTCTAAACTGTTGCATAATGCAATACTAATGTTGCATAATGCAATACTAAGTTTTCTGACATTCGTGATCTGCGAGTAGTGTTTAATCATATTCTGGAAAAAGTGTGTGTCATGAACTGCTTCAAGTTTTATTGAACTCGAATTTTTCTGTTTTTGGAATTGTTGCATAATGCAACACTAAACATCTATAATTATTTTAGCTTTGGAACTTCAAGTAAATGTCATTTAATTTACATCTTTAAATTATCAGTTAGCCTTTCAGATGTCGCGTGTTCTTTCAAAATGGGTTTTTATTGTGTACAAGGTTATCACAATATTTATGAGATATCAAGACACGGTATACCTTCTGGTCGATACGCGACTCGAACCCGGTTAACCGTAGATCCAAAAGTGTCTGAATCTGATGAGCAAATAGTCCTTTCCGCTTAGAATTTCGCCACGAATAATAATCCGCGCTCGGTTTCCAGATTTGACTTTGTTTGAACCTCTGAAACCGTTGACCAGAACTGATTTCGGGTTTGACCCGGTTGACTTTTGTTGACCACCACCCAAAATAACTTAGAATCATATCTAATCAGTTTCTAATCCATCAACAAGCATTTTAATCCTACTGGGAACCGATCATCATCATTATAACGGGCTGTCCGGCGGTCTCCAACCGCCACAACCGTGGTCTCGGTTCAACATCACCATCATTCCAACATTTCAGTTTAGAAGAATAAATATAAACTATGCATCCTCATCCATCAATATTCTCAAACCTGTTGGAATATAACATGCATGTTACAATCGAGAATTGATAGGTGAAGAAGATTGAAAAAAAATAACTTTAGGACCCGAGACCAATCCACAACACTTACCGATCGGTGACTGGGAAGCCAAAACAGCGATAGAGAGGGGAGTCACCGGGCCGGTCACGGTGGCCACTGCCACTAACCAAACCCTTGGCCGCTGCTGGCTCGCCGGATTAGGAAAGAGACGCGGCTGCTTTTGCTTACTCGTCGAACAGAGAGAGAAGGAGAGTGACCGGAAGCCCTCTGCAACGGCGGCCGGAGGCCATGGCCGCCGCCGGTCTGCCTACCACAGTCGTGAGCCACCGCGAAACCACCACCACAACCCCTCAATGCCGCTGATAGATCTGAGACACGAAGGTGTCGCGGATGAAAGAGGGTTGCCGAGACATAGCTGTCGAGAGGTTGCCACCGCCGCCACCCAAACGGCGGAACCCTAGCATAAATAGGGGCAGTCGCCGCCGCTGGTCACAGATCAGGGAGAAAGAGAGAGTTCAACAAGAGACTTGATGGAGGTCGTCTCCGGCCATGGTCAAAGACCGGCCGGTCGTCGCTGGGTGCCGCCGGAAGAAGGTCGCCGGTGTTCGGCTGGGAATGATGGTGGAGAGAGCTTTCTCTCTCTCACTCTCTTTTCTGATTTTTCGAACACACACATATGTGTGTGAAGTACATCTTTGTGTTTTTTCGTATATGATATCTTATGTACTTTATTTAAAAGTGTAGTACAATTTTAGTTAAATCAGTAATATACTTGTATTATTCCACGATCTCCGAACTCGTTAAGTACTGATTGTTAAATAAATAATCCATGATGAATCCCGCCATGTCCAAAATATTATAAGATTCCTTGTAAATGTCTTCGAAATACTAAAAATGTCAGATTATAAAAAATTAGATAAATATTCGGTCAACGAGCGGTATAAAGCGCGTATCCAACGCGAATCCCGTTTATATCCGTTTTACGAACCGAGTACATTTTCATGACCGTAATTCTCTGTGAACACTTGGAAAAATATTTATAGCTCCACAGGGTCGGTAAATCAACTTACTCGAACATTGTTTATAATAATTGGGCTTTTGTTGGGCCACAAACCACTTAATGGGCCTATTGGGCCTAATTGGGCTTACTGGATCCAATTCATAACCGCAAAAATTTTCCTCCGATTTTAGCGGAATTTACAAGGTGTTACACATGGTCCTGATCGTCATGTGAAGTATCGAATACAAAGCGAATCACACATGTTTGCTGAGGTCCGAACTCAGGCCGAACCTGGAGTTCGGATATGGTCGAACGTTGGGCCGAACTTGAGGTTCGGACCAGCGTGGTTCAACTTGTATAAATAGGATGTCTTGTATAGAATTCAGAAGCTTCTTGGTGATATCTTCTCTGTGTACTTTGTGGTCATCTTTGTGGTTAATACAAGTCATTTGTATTTACTCTCTGTGTTTTACTCGTTTACATTGATTTCATTACGACTAAGTAGGAGATCCACACGCTCAGGCAATTTCAGAAGTTTTGTCAGCCATCAATTCAAAGGAACTTAAAAGGGAAAAATGAATTGAGTGATGAAGTTAGAGAATGGCTTGTTGTAAGAGGTAGATCTGATAATAGTATTGACAGAAAGAAGGATTTCAAGAGGTCAAAGTCAAGACAGAAACTAAGATGCTTTGTATGTGGATCAGAAAAGCATTTCAAGAGAGAATGCCCTAAGTGGAAGAAGAAGAAATTTGACAAAGGGTTATGAGTCATCTAATGTTCTAGTTGTTGACTCCTCGAGAAATGGTGACTCCTAGACATTGGACTTAGGATGCTCATTCCATATGATCCCTCATAGAAGTTACTTCAGTGATCTTAGGAATGGTGATTATGGGACAGTCAAGTTAGGTGATGACAGGGAGTGCAAGGTGAAAGGTATAGGCAGTGTGGTGATTCAAGTGCAGGATGGATCTTCTACAACTTTGCAAGATGTCAGGTATATCCCTAAACTTACTAGGAACTTAATTTCATTAGGGACATATGAGGATAGTGGTTGTAGTGTTCAATTAAAGAATGGGAAAGCCAATGTGGTTAGAGGCTCATTAGTTCTGTTATCTGGTACTAGAGGCATAAATAACATCTATTTCTTAGATGGTAAAGTTCAATCAGAAGTGAATAATGTTGTCATTTCTGATAGTGTTGATCAAACAAAGTTATGGCATAGTAGGTTAGGACATATTAGCGAAAAAGTCCATAAGGAGCTATGCAAGCAAAATGTGTTAGATGGGTTAAATCATGTCAGTCAATAATTCTGTGAGCACTGTGTGTTAGGTAAGTCACATAGGGTAAAGTTTACTAGAAGTCAACATAAGTTCAATGGAATCTTGGATTATATACATGCAGACTTATGGGGGCCGGCTAGGAACAAGACTTTAGGAGGTGCACGCTATTTTCTCTCTTTGATTGATGACTACTCTAGAAGGCTTTGGGTTTATACTTTGAAACATAAGAATGAGGCTTATGTAAAGTTTAAGGAATGGGTAGTAATGGTAGAGAATCAAACAGAGAAGAAATTTAAGAAATTAAGAACTGACAATGGTTTAGAATTTTGCAATGATACTTTTGATCAATACTGTAGGACTAAAGGCATTCTAAGACATTTAACTATTCCAGGAACTCCTCAACAGAATGGTTTAGTTGAGAGAATGAATAGAACATTATTGGATAAGTTTAGATGTATGCTTGTTAGTTCTGGTCTACCAAAAATTTTTAGGGAGAAGCAGTTGATACTGCAACCTATTTGATTAATAGGTGTCCATCCTCTACTATACGAATGAAAACTCCCATTGAAATTTAGACAGGTTCTAAGGCTGATTATAAGGATCTCAAAGTTTTTGGGTCTCTAGTGTATGCTCACATTAAACAAGGAGAGCTTGATGCTAGAGTTGTTTAATGTATATTTTTAGGATACCCTCATGGAGTTAAAGGGTTTAAACTTTAGAGATTAGAAGGGGATAAACAAAAGGTTATAATCAGTAGGGATGTAACATGTAAGGAATATATCATGTATAAAGATTTAAGTAGGGGTAACTATGAACTTAGTCCTCAAGATGCTAAGTTAAGACAGGAAGTTCAGAATGAGGTGGAGTTGATAGGGGATCACAGTGTTACAACCAGTAGTGATGAGAGTAGCAGTAGTAGTGATAGTGACTCAGGGAATTCAGGTCAAGACAGTGCTACTATAGGTGATACTCCTAACCAAAAGTCCAAGGGGAGGCTAGTAACTATCAATTGGCAAAGGATAGAACTAGGAGGACAATATTGAAGCCGTAAGATATAGAACAGATGAAGACCTCTCAACTTTTGTTTTTGTGGCTGCTGAGATGAAAAGTTCTCATAAACCACTGTCATTGGAAGAAGCTATAAGTTCAAGTGAGGGAAGTAAGTGGTTAGGAGCCATGCAGGAAGAGATAGAGTCTTTAAAGGTAAATCAGACTTGGAAGTTAGTGAAAAAACCTGCTGATGTAAAGGTAATATCCTGTAAGTGGTTGTATAAGTTGAAAGAAGGGGTGAGTGGTGATAACCCAAGGTCTAAGGCTAGGTTGGTAGCAAAGGGTTACACTCAAAAGGCAGGAAGTGACTATCAAGAAGTGTTTTCCCCTGTTGTGAAACACACTTCAGTTAGGATATTATTGTCTATAGTTGTTGTTTTTTATTTAGAGTTGGTTCAATTAGATGTCAAAACAACCTTTCTTCATGGAGATTTAGAAAAAGACATTTATATAGATCAACCTAAGGGATTCATAGAAATAGGCAAGGAATATTATGTTTGTAAGTTGCAAAAATCCTTATATGGGTTGAAGCGGAGTCCTAGGCAATGGTACAAGAAGTTTAATGATCATATTTTGAGTCAAGGTTTTGTTAGGAGTGAATATGATGCTTGTGTATACACTTGGGAGTACAATCATGAGGATAGAGTGTATCTTCTCCTATATGTGGATGACATGCTTATAGCTTGTAAAGATAAGGATGTTATCGAAAGTACCATAGCTATGCTAAATCAGGCTTTTGATATGAAGGAATTAGGTGAAGCTAAAAAGATTATAGGAATGGAAATACATAGAGATAGAGAGGGGTCATATGTGAGGAAAATTTTGAAGTCCTATGGTATGGTTGACTGTAAACCAGTGAAGACATCATATGCTTCACACTTTAAGCTGTCAAGGAAGAATAGTCCTTCAACAGAAGCAGGAATGAAGGAAATGGAAAGATTACCCTATGCACAAGTAGTAGGAAGCTTAATGTTTCTTATGGTGTCTTCTAGACCAGACATCAATTATGGTGTAAGTGTTGTTAGTAGGTTCTTGTCTAATCCCAAGAAGCCTCATTGGCAAGCAGTGAAATGGATAATGAGGTATTTATCAGGAACACAAGATGTGGGAATCTGGTTTGGGCTAGATAAGGGTAATAATGGAATTGTGCAGGGGTATACAGACTGATTATGCCAAAGATTTGGATAAATTTAGGTCAGTTTCAGGATATGTGTTCTTGTTGTTTGGCAGTTTGGTCAGTTGGAAGACATGGCTGCAACATGTAGTAGCTTTGTCTAGTACTGAGGCAGAATACATGGCACTAACAGAGGCTGTTAAAGAGGCAATGTGGCTGATAGGTTTCATCAAAGAGCTAGGGATAAGCATTGAAGAAACCAGTGTGAAATGTGATAACCAAGGGGCTATTGCTCTTTCAAAGAATGGAGTATTCCATGAAAGAACAAAGCACATAAATGTTAGATATCACTTCATTAGGGAAGTGATTAACTCAAAACTGTTGGTAGTTGAGTTTGTGGGAACCAGTGAAAATTGGGCAGATGTCCTCACAAAGTCTTTACCTGGTAATAGGTTTAGTCTTTGCTTGCAGATGTTAAATATAAAATAGTTCTTAGAACTAGTTGAAGTCAATGGTTGTCATTTCATGGATGCACGTCATGGTATTCAAGATCATTAATTCACTGTTATAAGATGATGTTGAAGTGTTATGATGATTGTTTGGTACTTCACTAGTGTGTGTTTGACTTTCTGCTTAAAGGTGAAGAAATGTGAAGTCAACCATCAAGTCAAACTGACTTTTATAAAGTTCAGGGATCATTTGTGTAACTCTTGATAGTACAGGGACTCCCGGTGACAAAATGTCTTAATGTTTCGTTAAGATTGGTTAGCGGTGGTTAATATAGCCGTTAATGAGCTCATGTATAAGTAGGGTAGAATCTGTTTAGTTTGTTGATTGATTTCCTTTTGTATTTTGATTTCCTTGTACACATTTCGATCTTAGTTCAATAATAATCATTTCGTTTTCGTAGTTCTTGAGTTCTGATTCTTCACAGAAGACAAGAATTCCTAGCACAGCCAAAGCAGAATCTATATAGTACCATTCCATTCCAATATGATAACAAGCATGTTATCTTTTCATTTCGATGTAATAATCAATTCCAATATGATAACAAGCATGTTATCTTTTGAGACATTAGAATGTTCTGTAGGGGCATGTATGGGTTAATTATTTGATTATACACCAAAGTGAACCATATTTCAATTGTTAGATTGTTTAACTAATTGGTTTCGATTACGAACGGATTGTTCTTCTTGGTTATTTGAGAAGTTGGTTTGACTTGATCCGGCTAACAAATATGCAACCAGAATTTTGACAATTTAAAAACCAATTTGAATATCATTTTTGTTGTCCACATGTTTGTAAATCCACGTGGCAACCTGAAAACATGAATATGGGGATGGCCTCGTACCTCCTGGGTTTCATTTCCAACAAACACTTGTTTGATGGATGTTTGAAATCCGTTCGATCCGAGTGAAGGGGAACCGGAGAGATATGATGGCAAAACAGAATCAATAATAATTACTTTAAAATTCAAAAATAGAAAAACAGGATCAATCATGGGTGCTGAAACATTCGTGGAGATCATACTCGCAATCATCTTGCCACCGATTGGCGTTTTTCTTCGATACGGTTGTGGTGTAAGTAATCTCCTTTCTTCCTATCCATCTTCATCAAATCCATTGATTCTTGGTGTTCATCTTTTATGTTCATTATTATGACCAACCATTGTAAAAATAACAAAATGAATATTTTAGAGTTGAGGGTCTCGTTAAAAGCAGTTTCTCCGTATCAAGACTCTCCTCTTGAGGAGTCTAGATTTGTTTGTTTGTTACTATAATCCATCCATTGATGGTTTCACAGACATGTTCTTCGAAGAAAAGAAAAACATAAGTTCTGATGATTGATGTGTTTGAAATGCAGATCGAGTTCTGGATATGCTTATTGCTGACATTTTTGGGGTATGTTCCAGGAATTATATACGCGATTTATGTTTTGGTTGTGTAGCAGCTCGGAATGATAGTGATTGCAGGATTATTTTGTAACTAATGTCTCTTTTAATCATTTTTCTCTGTTATATCTTTGTTCCCAATTAACAATCTCCAGTTTAGTTATTTGGCGAGCGATCCCAGAACACATATATATTAATACTCACGATCAACTACTCGTCTATCACAAACACAGTTGCGTTTTCCTTCCTGAAATCATGAGATGTATGATCAACCACCTGCAAAACATAACCACATGAATTCCAGTCACTGTTTAGTTTAGTTTAGTTTGCAGATGAAACAAATTAAACTGCCAGCATGAAGATAAATATTGTCTTCAATATATGTCTTACATTAGTGTTGCTGAGTTCAAGATTGTAGAAATCCATTGTGTCCGGCTTAAACAATGGACCAGCATGCCAAGTGCCACGGTTGAGCTTCAGAAACTTCGGGCCAGTGATTTTGAACACGTGAACATTGCTAACAGCAGGAGGCACAAAGAAGTGACCACTGCGTGATTGCAAAACGCTTTCACTCTTTTCTTCTTCTTCTTCTTCGACTATTGACGACTTTGCAACTCCAAGATACCAAACATCCCCACTAATTGAACCTAGGCATTGGGTCACACTTGCGTGATGTGTTATTTTGGAAAACTTGAGGGCACGATCTTGAAGGTGCATAATATAAAACCTAATAACATATATAAATAGCAACATTAATTTTGTTAAACTTGAATGACTAGCGCTTGAGTCCCCCGAGATCTATTCCACATGTTAGTGTCAGCTGCGTTTTACTTTATCCCGTGGGTTAGTAGAGTAGTCACGGTGCCCGTGAGTTTTTTGATAACGAATTTTCATTGCACCTGACTTACTTTAATGTGCAAAAAGCAGAGATAATCAAGATTTTATCCTATGTTTAACATTATTATTTGTATTATAAACATATCCCAAGTTAGTTATGGTAGTTAATGACAGTTAACTAACCCAACCATCACAGGTTGGTAAAGCGATACGCATCCTTTCACCACCCTTAAATAGGTTGTAATTCTCATTTTGTGAAATTTGGATAGAACGGTGTATATGTTTGCTTTATAATGTAATAAATTTCTCTGAATTGTTCTTCTAATTTCCCTGCAAATCTCCTTGTTGTTCATTCCTATATATTACTCCTTTAATCCTAAAGCAATCATTTCATCTAAATCGCTACATTTTACCAAGTGGAACTCTAGAATCATATTTGATTTATGCCTCAATTTCATAGGTGATCCGATACATTAATTTGATACATACAGAAGAAAATCCATTCAGTTAATGATAGTTTTCAGTTTCTATAACCACCGACGAATTGATCATGAACTCTAAACTACAGCGCTAGTGACGATTATGACATCTAAAACCGATAATCGAACTAATTCATATCAATTAGGCGAAGGCGAGCAACAATTAATGAATCTTACAAAAACAATAATACTGTATTAGTAGTTCAGAAGCCTCATAATCTGCAAACTATTTTCGATTTCGAGTATCGGAGAATAATCAGATTCAAACTTGAAGAAAGAAACAGAGAGGGAAATGAAACCCTAGAAGTAAGAGAGAGACGCGTATGCGTACCTTGGAGTGCCTTGGGAGAGGTCGAGTTGTGCATCGTGAGGGCCGAACTCCTCGCCGTCGGCGGATGCCTGACAAACTTGGCCGAAGCCTTTGAAGGTCTCCGGCGTTGCTTCGATAGGCTTCAATTTCACCTCCACCGCTGCTTCCATCGAATCCGCAAACTGGTGGACTCAGGATTGATATCTTGAAACTGTTCGTTTGGTATTGCGGGAAGGGATATTGGGATGGACTTTCATATTTTAGATTACACCCTTATACTTATTGCAATTTAGATATATACACTAAACTTTTCTTTGTTACATTTCCCGTCCTCCTACCATGCCTCCAAAAACTTGTTTTCGTTTTTTTAAAGGGCTAAATTCCCTACATATGAATGTTGCATGATTTAAACATGTAACATTTTGGTTATGGTTAATTAGTCGCCACTTTACCATTAAAATGTATAAAAAGCTTGTTAAAATTGCGTATCTAATATTTTTTCTTCAGGAACATGCTTAAGTTTTTCATGTTTAATTCAATTTGTAGTATCATATAACTAGTTTTTTTACATCACGTTTAAAAAAATTGCATTAAAAAATATCTACAATTTTTTAGAAATTATTATTTTTATGTAATTGTTATAATAAAAGTAACCTAAAAGCTTAAAAAGATGTAATTTTCTCAAGGAAAACCTTCGATACCATGAATAAATGTCAACCATTAAGTAAGTAATCAAATGTGTCCAATCTCGGCTAAGTATAAAATCTCATTATCTAATCTTAATCTTAATCCTAATAAAGCAATATGATATGTGCCACGTGTCACATTTATAAAGGGTCCACATCGCCAGCGCCACATGCCAAGCTCACAATGTCACACCCCCAAAAATCCCACGCGCGATAACGCGCCGCAGGGAGCGTGACAAACCAGGATCGTTGTCCATTAGTTACACCAAACGACCAATAATTAATAAAAGGTTGTATATTTTATTAATATATAAATACAGAGTTTTACAAATGCGGAAGCGTAATATGCTGAAAGTATTTATTGTAAAAACACAGCCACCCAAGGTGACGTGGCTTGTTCAAAGACAATAAAAGGGTTTCGAAGTCTCATGCATGCGTACTCGTGATACTCGAACATCTGCAACCTGAGAATAACATGCTAAAAAGTGTCAACACAAAGGTTGGTGAGTTCACAGGTTTATCAGTTGAAAAACTGTTCAAGTTCAGTTTACGATCGATTGTTCAACAACAATCAAGTTGAGTTTATGATTGACTATTCAACAATAGTCAAGTTGAGTTTAAGATTGTCTGTTCAATAACAGTCAAGTTGTAAGAGCATAATCACTAATATATATCAAATAGCTAGCTAAGGCTATATACATGAAACTTCGCACGTTGATGGTCACCGAAGCTAACAGTTGTTTACAGTTTATGCAGTTTGCCTTGTTGTGTTTAGGACGAATATAACACCCGTTCGATATCCAATCGAGTCAGCACGACTGACCCGGGTGGGGTTTGTCAGACCCAGTAGTACTACATTATATTTCCCGCTATCGTCATTAATACTAACGGTACCATAAGAAGGACTTTGTTGTATCAGTGTGCTACAAGTACTTCAAGTGATATATAAAAGTCTAATTATCTCAGTTGTGTAATTCATGCATGTTAATCTCCCCCCAAAAGGATTAAAACAGTAAAATGGGGCTGTGAAACTCACCTTAGGTTGCTCAGCAAAGTTTCCAGATAAAACAGTTATTTAAGTAGCAAGAACGAGTCTTGTGCAAGCAATCAATCACCTAACGAGCATGAATGTATAAGTGTGTGTTCTATAAACTATATGTCTAACGTAAACGACACAAACGAATGATCGTGGAATTCAAAACAAGTCGAGGATGGCACGTGTGCCAAATCCGAGCGATTATCGAAATAACGCGAGAAAATACAATATATGTTAATATTATATATTTTCTAAGTTCAAAGGTTTCAAGTAAAAATAAATAAATAAGTATATATATATATATATATATATATATATATATATATATATTTAAATCGAACATGTTATAACATTAATAACGGGTTGCAAAAACGAGATACATATTTATAAAATTTCATCGAAAGGTATCTAATCGTTTCAATAAACCAACATCATACGTATATATATTTAATTACATGAAAATACATTTATTTTACCCTTTTACTTAACACTATGATTCTTGAGTTTTAAAATATATATATATTTATATATACGAATTTATCAAAACTATATTTTTGGTTCAAAACATCACATTTTGGAGTTCAATAATCAATATACACTTTTATGGGGTTAAATGTTTGTAGGAACCCATTTTATACAAGTTTTAGTTGAATCAATACATAAAATACTAAAAATAAAGAAGAAAAACAAGAAATGATGTCAGTCGGGTTCGAACCCGCGACCTCATACACCCAACCGAGAGCCCTAACCGCTGGCTACGGTCTCCATTTGGTAACATGTTCGACTGCCTTGATTTTATCCAGTATGTGGAACTGAAACCGGACTACAGAAATTAACAGAAAAAAAAGTAACGGCTGGGTTTCGAACCCGCGCCTCCTGTGTGCAACACCAGCGCCATAACCAGTTGTGCCAGATTGGCGTCTGGTTATGATCCAATAAACAAAATATATAACCCGTACCCGGTCTGAGTCCTCTTCTTCCCCACAAACCCTAATGTCGCCGGAGTTATTTTCCGGCGACCGGAAAATCGTGAAACATAAATTAATCCAGAAAAAATGTGCGAAACTCAAAGGAGATCATTTACCTCAAAGTGTGGATGCGAGATAGCAAGTTTTTGACACCGAAATCAATCCCGAAACTTGAATGCGAACACCGAGCACGCTAACGAAACTCCAATCGGTTTGCTCCTGGATACTCGTCGGAAACTCACGATCACAGGGACGTATAAAACAATGGTAACCGGTGGCCGATTAACGAGAATTTGACCAGAATTTAGGTGTTGCGGGTTGTTTCTCGTTGCGAAGAAAACAGAGAGAGTGAGAGAGAAAGCAAGGAGACGAGGATGAAAGTGAGATTGAATGAGGATGAGTGGGTTATCATTAGGAGAAATTGAATGAATCCATTGATTATGATTTCTTGAAACCGGCGGATTGATGATCGGTTTCATAACCCGATCGTCAACCTTACTCACGTAATAACAGTGGGTTACAATTCAAGAATTGAGTTTTGGCGAAATTGGTCCCTCCAGGTTTTAGTTAAATAATTCATATTTGGTGAATGACAAAATAAGAGTAAGAGGTCAAAGGGCACAACTTGTGCCATGTCATTATGTATACATGTAGCATCTGATGTGATCGATGACATGGCAACAACAGGTGCCATGTTAGCCCATTTAGCTACATCTAGTAAATATATAGCATGGACAAAGGAGATTTGCACCTTGCCAATATTAGTACATTTGAGTTTGTAAATGATCATAAATAAAATCTGCATCGTCACAACATTAATAAAAAACTAACCTTAGTAATAAGAATATAATGTTCATAGCACTCGATTTTGGAAAAACAAGGGTTAGAACCCCATAATCCAGGTTCTGGAAACCACGGAACATTGAAGAGTTGTAAGTTTCTGGAAATTTTAGGAAAAAAAATTGATCACCAGGTTCTGGCATAAGCCAACAGCACAGGGTGCCATCTCCCACCAAACTTGTGCGGCCTATAACCGGATACAAACTCACTCTTGTTGCTGAATGGAGTAGAGAGCCTAAAATGCCATATTAAAATATAAAAGTTATTAGTAGAAAAAAGAAATTACAAAAAAGAAGATGCAGAATTCTTTTACCAATCAGCTCCAATCCTAAAGGTTAGAATGAATAATATTATGAATAACATCCTCTTTTTTATACATAAATCTATCTAATTAGAATGATTATATCTTTACATTTAAGATGAAAATGTATGAAATATGAAGATATATTACAATAAGAACCAGATGACCATTACAGATGAAGTAATCAACCAACAACTACCCCTAAAAAAATCAGGTTACTTATTTTCACTATGGATTTCTGATTGAAATTCCTGATGTTGTTTGGTTGGTAATATTGTTGTGCCTTTAAACTGCATAGTTCTGATTTCAAACGCATAAAACATTCCAGGTTATCATTGCAATTAAAATCTGTCATAATAACACGTATTACAGTCATTATCTATAAAACTTTAAAAACAGAAAGAAGAAGAAAGTGTTTGTAGGTAGGCCAAATCCAACCCAAGCCATAATGATTTGTACTAAAAAATGGACTTTTGACTGGAACCCACTGTAACCCGTGACCCAAACTACCCACAACACCCATTTTGAGAAACTCACATTCACTGGACATGGAAATGATTCACGACCAAAAACATCAAAGATATTACAGAACAGCCCATATTACTTGCATGTAGCATTGAAACTATCAAAAGCCCGACAACATTACCTATGATTTTAACTCATTATTAAAGACTGCTGATCTGAGAACTCCTATGGCAGCAGATTAACTATATTATGCTATGTTCGTTAGGAGATGTCTTCATCAAAGCTACCAAAGAAGACGTATCAGCCTTTATAGTCTGCATATTCAGTAAGAAAAGTAAGCAATAACAAAACAAAAAAACAAATAACATGAGAAAATCTTACTTATTTTCCGCCTTGGTCATTATGATTCAAACCAGCCAACGCGACATCTAAATCAATGAATCAAAACAAAAAGCCCCATCAAAATAGGCATTAAACAGAACAAAGTCTACAAAAACCATCTAAATGGCATTTGATTTCCACAAACTTACCTCTATCGAGCGAGCTCTTCGGAACTTTATTCTCCACAGGAGCTGGAGTATCTAAGATCTGATTACAAATTCTAAATTAGGCAAAAAACCCACAAAGATACCGCTTGGTTACCTGACATCTTCGATTATTAGCCGTGTTAGTTTCCTACTTTCCCGTGTATCAACGTGCTCCATACCATATACAATTCCAATTATTAGTTTCTAAACTCATATATTGGGACCAAAAATATACAGTTTGAATTTACAAAACAATATGCATGTCAAAACATGGAATTCATATGGCAAGAAGGTAATGAATAGTCTTGTGTACTAAGTATCAGCATCATTTTAGCCCATACCTGATGTAAACATGAAAAAAAGGCATACAACTTTTTATGGGCAGCATGAAGTACACCTACTCGCATGGATTCGACGGTAATTGATTCGACGGTAATTAAAATATACACAGTAACAAAAAAAATGTAACCAACTATCTTTAATCCTCAAAACAATAGGGAAGCTTAGAATCTGATATGAACATACCTTGAAGATGAAAAACATGGATGCTTAGATCTGAAATAAAAAAAAAAACAAAATTAAACCAACTAAAACACTAAACTACAAACAGAAGTCAATTTCTAAAAATTACCAAGCTTAAAAACCTTTATCTGATACGCATGCTGGGAAAGATAAGAACAACAAGGACGAACCCTAACAGAACATAGATGTAGCAAAAGGGTGGTGTCGTGATGATCTGTAAATGAATCGCAACCCAAAAAACGATGAGGATCGAACCCTAAAAAATGAATGCGGGAAATGGATTAGAGTTTTGAATATACCGTGGTTTTGATTCGAGAAGGTAAGCTGTTAGCCGTCATCGCCGGAACTCGCGCTACCGCTTAGATGCAGCGGTGGTCTAGCCGGTGGTCTAGCCGAATAGGGTGGTTAGATGCGGCGGCTGGTGGTCTAGCCGCCGTGGTCGGCCGACTGAGATGGCGTTTCATCGATCGGAACTCGAAAGGTGGACTGGAGTGTGCTCGAGAGAAGACAGCGTGAAATGAGAAGAAAAGAGCTTATATACCTAGGGTTTCAAGTGGGTTTGTGTAGTCAAGACTTGTACATCTTGCTTATTGATTTGTACGCGTCTTAAAATTAAGACATACTCACTTTCTCTCTCCAATATGCATTATATATAGTA
>JBCNJP010008744.1:0-15210 GCA_039602395.1 Deinandra increscens subsp. villosa
TCCTATGTTCAAAATTAACAAAAAATATTAAAAACAGAAAAAGATAGAGGTCACCGGGTTCGAACCCGTGACCTCTGGTTCATGATCCAATGCCTTAACCAGTGAGCCAATGGCTCGAGTTGGTTTTTATTTAGTTAGAAATAATTTTAACCATTACAGGATGTAGAAAATTTGTTCAAAGGAAAAGACAAAAAAAAATTCGAAGGCTGCCGAGTTTAGAACTCGGGACCTCAATATTAAAACCAATGGTACAAACCACCCGGACGACTGGTCGATTGATTCTTAAACAACAAACTAATTATAATACTATGTTGGGTCGGGTATCGTCTTCTCCACCCGAGAACCCTAACGCACGCACCCGCCATTAACATAGACCGAGCCTTAAGAACAACAATGGAAGCATACGATTCGATCAGTAAATGTATTCCATACCTCTATTTGTTGGTTTAGATCCAAAGTTTGTGATTTATCTCGTGGTTACTCGAAAAAAGGTGAATGTCGGAGCCTTGCAACACAAAGCGGCAGTGCGATGATAATGCTCCCTCTTCTCCGGTGCGGTCCTTGGTAGCTGCTGGAGGTTGTGAAGAGATTATGGTGGTCGAGCAGAAGTGTGAGGGTGAAGCGTGGATGGTGGTGAAGCAAAACAGAACCGATGGCTCGACAGTGGTGTGTGTGTGTCAGTGGCGTATACAGAAGTTTTTAATACGGGGGGCAAAATTTGGGTCGGATCAAGACGGGTCGGGTCAAACTATAAAAGGGTAAATATGTATTTTCATATGAAAATGGGTATATATAATTAAACTTTATGTTTGGATAAACATGTAATTAAATAGTTTAATAGAGGAATATATGTAAATGACCCTATTTATAATTAGCATAGACTCATAGAGATGTTTTTCATATTTTAGAAACGATCGGCTATATAAAAAAATCAAATTAATAACATAGTTAAATTAAATAACTAAAAGTATTAAATAGAAATTCAGAATAAAAATTAACATGGATAAATAAAATAGATATCCAATTAATATAAAGAAAAAATGTGAATCATTTAACTTTTTAATACAAGAGATATAGAGATATATTATAATAGATCGGGATTTTAACCTTTGTATTTAAATAACTACAAGTAAAATAACAATTAAATGTCACTTTCACTTATACAACAGCCAAGCAGCTAGCTAGTATCTAGCTCCCTACTTTTTGCTATACTCTCTACTTTTGCAGGCTTTGGATAAGGACTAAAATGGCTCTTAAAGTGCCCCTAATTTCTCTATAGTGGCATGTAAATATCTAAAATGCCCCTGTAAATATCTAAAAATGCCCTCACGTGAACAACTATAGTCTAAAAGTGTATGAAGTTACTCTTTGATTTGCTGCAGATAGAGGTTGTACGGGGTTCCTGTCCACCCCCTACTAAGGCATTGTATCCGCCCCTGGTGTGTGTTGCCGGTGATGGTTTTGAGAGTGGTGTATGCTTGATTCCCATTGAGAGGATTATGAAGATTGCCACTTGGTAATGCTTGAATGAAAGTTGTAATGGGTGGTCGATCGTTGCTCCGTGTAACTGACGAGGAACGATCGAAATGGATTTCCAAGAAAAGAAGCGTCTGTTGTGAGAAGGAATCGTCCTTCAATAAGTTATGTTTGGTCTAATGACCGTTTGAACCCCCAGGTCTGGGCAATTGCAGAGCTAGTCCCTATGGGTTTAATTAATAAGAATCAAGTTTCGGCAAAATACGAGATTGGTCCCTCAAGGTTTGAAAATGTTAACTAATCTCTAGCGCGACTAACAGAGGGTAGCTTCCTTGAGTATTCGAGACACACGAATCGTTCGTTCTATAAATGTACACCATTCACTTAGAAATATATATATATATATATATATATATATATATATATATATATATATAATAAATTGTAAGGTTCAAATGTGAAACCCTAATTAGTTCACATAAAATCATGAGTATATCTGTATCGTTCACATATAATTATAACATAATTTGCATTAATACATACGATGTTTATCCAAAAATCATGAAATATAATTTATATTTTTCACATCAAATCATAGGACGTAGTGTTACATAAAATCATAAATGTGCTCACATAAAGTCATAGAGTATGACTCACATGGAATCATAGAACCACATTAGTTAGGTTAATTTACCGACGTCTAGACTTATGTGCAATGCTCATGTGCTTCCTGTCACCCAAAGACGCTAATTACTACCTTAATACAATGCATACATGAATGCTCATAGAGACTTTCATAACAACGTAAGTTTAGTTTAACCAGGAATCACCTGAAAAGTCGGGTTGTCACATACGTGACATTAACATGACGTGTAACGTTACCTATTCAGTTAACTAAGATAACGGGAGTTATTAACGGAGTTAACCTAGAAATATCTTGTTATCACATCATCCCCAAGTTGAAAGAATTTTCGTTCCGAAAATTAAGGTAACGCTTGAGGTAGTGCTAACTAGTGACTCGATGAAGAAAAAAAAAGGAAAGAAAAAATTCCAGTTATGACATCATCCCCAAGTTGAAAAGAAATTTCGTTCCGAAATTTAATCAGTTTCAATTGTTATAGGTATCGATCTTCACATTAATATATTGAAGGAATTCAGGTTCTCTACTCTAAGAGGAGTGTTGAACGTTATGTCCTAAACTGTGTACAACAGGTTGAGGAGGTGCCAAAATGTTCATGGGATTTCGAAAAGAATCCAAATCGAAAGTATAGTAAGGGGTTTCTCTGATCAAGAGTTTCTACGAGAAAAGTCGATCGACTGTGTTACGGGAACAGTGTCGAATGATAAAGCTTAATAGAGTAACATGATAACATAAGTGTCTGAAGTCAAAACTTTTTTTGACGGAGGGATAATATTATGCCCGAGCAACCCCTACACCTAATGCTAGGAGCGAGATTCTCATTTTATGTCTCGTTTTCGCATAAGGCAACCGCATTCACCAATAGCCCATGTGAATCCGTGAGAATGGAATTTCGGTATGAGAAAATTGTGTGTGCATCAAGTCAATCAATCTTTATCTAATAGACCTGTTGTCTAACGAAAACGTAAACGCCTGAATATGCCTCGCAACTAGCAAATAGCATAGAATTACACAAGACGGATCAAGTTAACGTGAGAAAGCTGGTTGACCTAGTGTTTTATGATGTTATGACCACTTAAGTTCACGTGACTCATAATAACCTTGAAATTTATATTTCATGCAATAATGGTTCAGATAGCATTTGAGTCTCTATGAAGGCTTGTTTTAATAGTTTATGTGGTCAACTCATACTAGCATGCAATCTTATCATGAAGGTTTTACCATACAACACATACAATTGTCCAAACACCTTATATACTAGCATACAACCCTATCATGGCATATCTCTAGCATATAAGTATATAAACCAACCAACACAACCCATACGGTGCAGAGTTAACGCGGCAACATCACACAGTCTTGTCATTGCCACCGAGGTAGGAGACTTAGGACCTTGTATGGTGTATGGTTTTCATACTCAATCAACTTAATACATTCACAACATGTCATTTTCTAGTTCCTAACACATTTAATACACATAACTAATCATGCAGTTCTACGCAACTTATGTTTAAACCAGCACTTCAATAATTAATCAGTTCCTAAACCCTAAGAATAGGTTTAGATTCTCATATTTAGCATGCATCAACACATATGTTTTGTAAACATTTCTCATGAGAAGGTCAAAAGCAAACAGACTATTTATCATGGTTAAAATGGTTCAACAATTGATCACATACTAAAACATACTAAAGCAAGCATTCCGAGGTCCAAACAGTAATCAAATTAGAAGTTGTTTCAAAAAAAAGAACAAAATATTATTTTAATTCTGCTACCGATTATTTAGGTATTACTGTAAATGATTAGTTTCAAATTCAAGCTGGGGCTTAACATCATACAACATATGATCATACATATTATCCTTGGTAAAGGTCCAAATATAAGGGCGAAAGTTCAACAAAATATAAGTTTAAACTATTATGTACCGATAATCAACGGTGCCCGCAGAAAGATGCATAAAATCAAGTATGAGGATAGCAAGTTTAAGGCTAAGGGCACCAATGGCTCAGCTCATGAATTCAAATGAGTGTTGAGGTAGCAGCATATGGTAGTCGCAATTATATATTCCAAAGTATGACATGCGAGTTTAGAAAGGCACCGGTTGAAATAGAAGTTGGGGGGGGGGGGTGTAACTGACGTAATAGATATTATAGATTTCAAAGAGAAATATCCAACATGCTTGACAAGGTTTAGCAAGAAATTCGCATCAATAGATATCGAGATGAACGTGCTAACGGTTATACCATTCCATAGAGTAAGTATCTCGTCAAGAGGAGTGTTCATTGCTTAAGTTCACAAACGTGTCCAATCTACTTGGTGTTCTCGCACTTCATGCGACATGAATCGTTCTTTCCAGAATGTTGGTTTAAATAGTGTTTGGAATTATTGCACAACGTGAGCATGAAATAAATGTGTGTCTTCGAAACATAGAGCTTCTAGGTATTCAAAAGCGGTTTTGGTTATGGATAACCGTACATATGAATTTTTGTTGGGGTTTAGTGCAAGTTTACCTTGAATCAAGAGGTCAAATTATGTGTTTCATAGGAAAGGATCGGGTATATCACCTCAGTGAATGCTAAAGAGTTCATAAAAACAAGGCAGTCGACCCAAAAGTAGTGCCCCTTAAACGGAAGTCAATCTATTTCTTAACACATGCTTCTAAAAGTTGGAGTCGTTCATTCGATCATGCAGTTTTTCTTTTATAAGAGGAAAATCTCAGCTTCTTAAGACGTTGATGTTCATCTGAGTCAGAACTCACATCTGAATCGTGGTAGGAAGTTCGCTTTAGGATAGTTTGTATTCTAGAATCGGACCACTGAAATCATGGAGTTGATCATTTCGGGTATGCCTCCCTTGGTAGAAATATGTAAAGGATATCTGTAATCTCGGAGAAAGTAGCATCAAACAGTTTTGTCGAGGAAATAGTCCCGTCAGATGGAGTTTCTCGAGATGAGGTTCTTGCGTTTGACTTTAACGTTAATCTTTGGTCCCGTACTGATCCCACATTCAACATGCCACTAATGCTTATATATGGGGTGTACCGCAGCTAACCCACCACACTACCAGCACCTTGAAGGCGTACCAGTTGCCTATCGTTACTAGCTTTTAGTCAAACCATATTAGATATTCTTAACAGAAATAAGGTTCATTAGTTTCTCCCATACGTTAGTATGCAAAGGAGACGAGAGATTAAAACCTCAATACGTTGTGCAAACAAAAGTGGGGGTATTTCCATTTACAAGACTAGTAGGATGTGTAGAGTTTGTCATTCTAGTGAAGATCGTCGAAAGTTTGGCACGTGCAGTGCGAATATCGTAACGCTTCGGATTTCAAGACTATCCAAAATTTAAAGTAGACCATTCGGTTTAAGTTAAAGCCAGGGTTCATCAATAAAAGATCCCTGAAAAGGGTGATGAGAATTCGTGTACCAGTAATTTGTCAAGCGTCCCAAATTTTAAGTTGCAAAAATTCTTCTAAGCCTACCACCACCTATTCTTCCTTGTAGGTAGTTGTTATGAAATGAGCGTTAATTAATATTCAAAATGTATGGATAACTTGATGTACTCAAGGCGTAAGAAGGTAAAATGCAGGTCGATGGTACAGTTAGCTATAGACAACAAGAAGTTCATGCTCGATGAGTGTAATTTGAGTTTTCATGAAAGAATCTGTATTGTTACAGCAGTAGAGGCACAGGGTAGTCTCATCATCAATGATGTTAACTAGTTGAAATACTAACCAGGACTGTAATATTTTCTAGTTAAGACTCGGAAGCTTAACCAAGACATGAAGGATTACAAAAGCGCGAGAATCAGAAATTGTTGGTTGTTAAATCGTAAAGGTTCGAACTAAGCAGACAAGGATCAATAGCACAGGTTCAATAGGTCCATCGGAATAGTCATTACGCTAAAATTGGAAGTCATCAGTTTGAAAATCAAGAAGGCTTTTCACTAACATTACCCCCATTAGAGACAAAGAAATTATGCTTGCGGTGAGGTAAGTAGTTTGTACAATCGTGACGATGTTGTTGGCAACAAGTTTGGGTTCGCACAATAAAATCAGCAGTATGAATCCTCAGAGGAACTTCACAAGAGTTTTCAGCCAATAAATACGTTCCAGTGCCTGTGATATATGATTTATATGATTCGTTTATCCAACGTTATCCAGGCTTTCGTCGGTTAAGGTTTGTCTAAGTTGTCTCACAATCACAAAAGTTCCAGGGATTGATGTGGTAGATAAGGTCGTAAGGGTTGAGTTACGATTCAAGATAAATCAAAAACCAGTCAATGATTTCGTCAAGAGTTTTCGTAGTCAGGTAATACTTTGTCATCCAAGTACATGAGTGAAAAAATGTCCATTCAGGACTAGCATTCATAATATGTTCAAAAGAGTTCTCAAATGGATTAAACTCCATTTATAGGAGAGATAAGATCATGTGCGATAACGTTTACAAAGATAGATCACTTCGATCATCAGGTTGAGTTCAACATGCTCAATATTCAATGCTACGAGGAGAAGAAGAAAAATAAATACAGGAATATGGTCCCAATACAACCATTGGTCTGCCTAGTAAGATTCTCCAGAATTTCCATATACTGCAAATTACATTTACGTGTGCACCCGTAACTGTGATTTACTTTATATGATCACCCTAGTTCCTCTTATTTCAGCTACCAGGTATGGTGTGGCCACTAACCCGTGGTTATCTTGACCAATATTTGTTAATGAGATAAGTTTTGAGCGTAAAATGTTCGCTTTAATTGGAATGACCCACCTGAAGCGAGTCACCCAGAAATTTAGTTCAATAAGATTTGAAGAGAGCATATCACAAGGGCCCTAGTTCAGCTCGGAGTCTTAAAATAGTTACCCCGTAAACAGACTTGATCAAAATCCGGTACATCAAGAGAAAGTTTCAGTCGGCCCACATTAGGTACCGTTTAGATTGTAAGAGTTGTATTCGAGTTGTATTATATCATCGCAACTATGCAATAGAAATGAGGAAGGATGGATCTTAAAAGATCAGGGCGAACGTGAAACCAATCAAGATAACGAGGACAATTACAAGTGCCCCATGGGCAACCACTTGAATCCATACCATGTTTCCTCTATTGAAGCTGAATGATTGCGCTATTAGCACGTCATGATAACATTCCTTAACAGATCAGTTCAGAGGTATATGTAGAGAAGATATAACAAGAACCTCTCAAGCTAGGTTAAGGGTTTAAAGGTAGGAAGAGGTATCATGCCACCTTCCCTATGTAAGCATACGTCCATAGTATGGGTACTACGCCCATTTATTCAATCCAGGATAATCTCGAGCAGCAATCGGCTCGTCAAGAGTGTAGATGTGATCCTTCGATCTGAGTCGACGCCTCGTCGTCCACGGACACTAAATAAGAGATACACGACCCCAATATGTTGAAGACGACTTATGAACAACCGGCTTCTCGCCGTTAGTATAAGCGGGTGAGATGGTGTAAACGACATATTGTAGGCCAGGTGCGTGTAGGAGTGAGTATCACGATGCATGAGAAAAACTTTTTAGTGTGCACCTAATGCAAAACAGTTACAGTCTAAGATGAAAATCTTAGTTCGTTGTAACCAAGGGCTCTGATGCCAATCTGTCACACCCCCAATTTCCACTAACGGAGTTTTACCGTGTGGGGCGTGAGCAAACCGGGATCCCAGTCCATTAGTTACATCAAACCACCATTAATTATCAAAATATTTCCATTATGTTAAAATATAATATAAATTCAGAGTTTTACAAAATAAGGAAGCATAAACAAAAGATTTAGTATTTACATGAAACATTGTTATTTGAAATAACGTAACTTGCATAGAAAACCATAACAGGGTTTTAAGGGCTCATGCATGCATACTCGTGATACTCGAACACCTGCGATCCGAGGAAAACATGTTTAAAAAAAATGTCAACCAAAAGGTTGGTGTGTTCACATAAGTACATATCTACACTAGTATAGCTAGTATAAGTATGTAGTACGAATACAACAGTCTTTATTCATATGTAAGCATGTATATTACAAGTATAATCCATATCGTAGGTAGCGAGCCTAAGTTCATGTCACTAAAACGTTCGCAACCGAAGCTGACCAATTAGTTGTAGGAATAATTCTTACTTGTTTTGCCTTCCCCGTGTCTACTCGATCACGGTAAGTTAGGCTGACATTGTCCTCAGTCCGACCGCCAGTCGGGTGGTGCATTTCGTGCCCGCTGAGTGGGGTTTGTCAGACCCCAGTAGTACTACCCAATATCACCTCGCTATATGCTATTAATGGTTCGATAAGTAAGGACTTGAGAGATAAAGCATTTTACGTGAACATGTGATATATACTGGATTTCTACTTTAATCATACATAATAGTTGTCGTGTTATCACCCTAACCTGAGTGTAACGTGTTTGCGTGTGTTATCGTCCAAACCCGGACGTAACGTAAAAGGTTGTGTAACTCACCTTAGGGTGCACAGCAATTCCAGATAAGTAACAACATCAAATAGCAAAACAACAGGTCTTGTGTAATCTACCAAGCACCTAACGAGCATATAGTGGTAAGTGTGTGTCTGACATACTGATGACACGACCTAGACTGCAATGATTGACAATTAAGCCAAATGACCAAGTATGCAAATGATTGGGAAAAACTATCTCATTACACGTTAAACTTTCCCGAAAAAATGAACATGGTTAAACATGTGTATATATATTTTTCCCATTCCAAGATATGTAAATATATTCTATTTAAAATGATACGAAATATCGGTAAGTTAAATCTCGCCAAAACGGACAAATATTTTAATTAACTATTTGGCCAAATCTAAAGCCATGTTATAACCAAGATAACGAGATAACCATATAACAATCTTATAACGTATTTTTTGGTATTGAAACACAACAAGAAAATGGTTTACACTACTAGAAACACGACTTTTCTTGACGCGCGAATGATGACGCGCGGTTATTAATGACGCGCGGCTGAATCTGAATTTGGGCTTAGAAAACTGATGGATGTCTCTGCTAGATTAGTTGAGTTTTATCGTCAACAAGTTTGTTATATAATAAATTTATGAACACAACTAATAGTGAAAACTAAGCTGATCTATTTAGTTTGCTTGTGACTCTCGTGTGTCAATTAGTCAACCTATATTTACTAAGGGGACAGTGACATTTTCTTGTTGCAGGGGTGTTGTTAGATGATCTTTTAGTTGCTGAAGATATTGCTGCTGCTGAAACGACCTCTGCTGCATCACATGTAGCAGCAGCTGCTTCAACATCAATTTTACCTTCCAGAGAAATACATTACCTTAGCGGCTTCGCAGTTGATCAGTTCTGGGATGATGAGTACGAGTGCGATTACGAGAATCACCCGGTACTTTTCTAATGTTATCTTTTGTGTTGAATCATCATATGATAGCTTTTCAACATCAAAATCCTTCTATGGGATATTTTGTGCTATGTTATTTTTGGTGTTGGTTAGTGGCTGGTCTATTTGAGGTTCAAAGTCTAAAGAAAGGGGCAGAATATGTTCTTGGGTTGGTTTCATGGGATTTTTTGTGTGTCTTAGGGGTGAATATCCTTTGTTTGCTTTATGTTACTTGCAGTTTGTTGCAAGTTAACCATGACACTTTCTTCAGATGTAAGACAAGAACCAGAATATCTTCAAGTTAGTGTTCATGTTGGTGGAACCTTCTTTCATACAAAAACAACAACTTTTTTTTTAATAAAATGTTTCTTTGGTGTTGTTAATAGGTGTTCTTAACATCTACAAAAGTAGATGTTGCAGCCACTACATTGGTCAAGGTTTGTGCATTCTGTTTTTATGTTCTTATTGCATTATCTCGTCTTGTGTTAGAAATCTCATCCCTCTATTTTTACCAAGCTTTGAATATTCGGTTTCTTATTGTAATTGATACGCTAATAGTATCTTCTGAGCTATGTAGGGCAGTAAGGGTGCAAAGTAGGTAAGGCTATATATTATGTATAGCAATATACAATTAAAAAAAATTAACATATAGTTGAAAAGAGCACATTAACACAAGCAATAATAGATGTATTTATAAAGCATAATCAGGCTTTTATATGAGATAAAAAAAATTCTCTACCTATTTTATGTTTGTTTGGTCTACCACTCTACCTAGAAGTTGTGATCATCCAGATTAATCATGGAATTTTAAGCTTTTTGAAATTGCTCATCTGAAATCTCTGACATTTGTTGTAGACTTGTAGTTGTCATGATTTACTCAAGAACAATCGGCAGAAACTGCAGCTGAATGAAAGATGCAAAAAAGACAGAGAAAAGAACATAAGAACAGTCAGTAAATCAGACTAAGCTCTGATACAATAAAAGTTCGGGTAAATATAATCATGATCTTAATAATCTGATTGCATGAATACAAAACCCATCTCTCCTCTTATATATATAGAGGAGACTGGAAACAGAATGAAACAGAATGAAACAGAAATGTACAAATGTTATAGCCGTAACGTTACTTCTAGATGAAAGGCATGAAGTTTTGATGCTAGTGACCAATTCATTAAAGTAGTATGAACCCACCTTCCCACTTCTTATTAGAGATGCCAATGTTAACTCATTTAATATGAATGGGTCAATTTTGGTTATGTTCTTGACCGATCAATTTCTTTTTTTTTAATTAAAAGATAAACGGATTGAAGTTGCTGAAAGTGCATTTCTTGTGCTCACATCCTCCTAAACTGTTATATTTTATAATTGGAACATTATTGTACTAACATGGTTTTTGTTATCATATTGAGCACAAACAATTCATAAATAATGGAGAACAAATATTTTTTTTTCTAGTTGAACTCAACTTGACTTGACCCATTTCTTATATATTATAACATATTTTGGCAACATAAGTGCTTGCCTTCCAGGCTTGGCACTTTGGCACTTTTTTATTTTATTTTACAGTTTGGTATGCGAAGATGAAAACAAGCTTTGGCAGTGAAAAGACGACTGCAAGATTTTGCTAATGCTTTACAGGAGATGTGGTGGATTAGCCATTGGGTTCATGGCTGTCCAATGTGTGGAGGGACATGGGTTCGTGTTGTATAGAAGGCCACTTCATTTTCCGGTTATGTTTTGTATTAACTTAGAAATACTTTGTGAACTTTGTAATGTTTTCTATATATATAAAATGCATTATTTTGCTATAAGTGTATTTTTATTTTGCATTATCAAGTTAATTGTCATTTAGTGTAGAAATTAGTGATTTTAGAAAAAACATTTTTTTAATTAAACATTAAAATTCTTGACGCGCAAAAATGCGTGTCATAAGCTGATTTATGACAGGGGCTTCCTTGACACACACTTTATGACGCGCATTGAGTGTCATAAATGGAGCGTCATCGTTCGTGCGTCAGGAATGGGATGACGCGCATTTTGCGCGTCAAGAAGATTCTTGACCCTGCCTTCCTTGACGCTTTTTTGCGCGTCATCTGGCCTTTCTTGACGCGCAAAAAGCGTCAAGAAAGCCCTTTTTTGTAGTAGTGTTAGTGAAGGTTTGGACCATCCTATGTTCAAAATTAACAAAAATAATAAAAACAGAAAAAGATAGAGGTCACCGGGTTCGAACCCGTGACCTCTGGTTCATGATCCAATGCCTTAACCAGTGAGCCAATGGCTCGAGTTGGTTTTTATTTAGTTAGAAATCATTTTAACCATTACAGGATGTAGAAAATTTGTTCAAAGGAAAAGACAAAAAAAATCGGAGGCTGCCGAGTTTAGAACTCGGGACCTCAATATAAAATCAATGGTACAGACCACCCGGACGACTAGTCGATTGATTCTTAAACAATAAACTAATTATAAGACCATATTGGGTCGGGTGTCGTCTTCTCCACCCGAGAACCCTAATGCATGCACCCACCATTAACACAGACTGAGCCTTAAGAACAACAATGGAAGCATACGATTCGATCAGTAAATGTATTCCATACCTCTATATGTTCGTTTAGATCCAAAGTTTGTGATTTATCTCATGGCTACTCGAAGATAGGTGAATGTCGGAGCCTTGCAACACAAAGCGGCGGTGCGATGATAATGTTGCCCCTTCTCCGGTGCGGTCCTTGGTAGCTGCTGGGGGTTGTGAAGAGATTATGGTGGTCGAGCAGAAGTGTGAGGGTGAAGCGTTGATGGTGGTGAAGCAAAACAGAACCGATGGCTCGACAGTGGTGTGTGTGTTGCCGGTGATGGTTTTTAGAGTGGTGTTTGCTTGATTCCCATGGAGTGGATTGTGAAGATTGCCACTTGGTAATGCTTGAATGAAAGTTGTAATGGGTGGTCGATCGATGCTCCGTGTAACTGACGAGGAACGATCGAAATGGATTTCCAAGAAAAGAAACGTCGGTTGCGAGAAGGAATCGTCCTTCATTAAGTTATGTTTGTTCTAATGACCGTTTGAACCCTCAGGTTTGGGCAATTATAGAGCTAGTCCCTATGGGTTTAATTAATAAGAATCAAGTTTCGGCAAAATACAAGATGGGTCCCTCAAGGTTTGAAAATGTTAACTAATCTCTAGCGCGACTAACGGATGGTAGTTTGCTTAAGTATTCGAGACACACAAATCGTTCGTTCTATAAATGTACACCATTCACTTAGAAATATATATATATATATATATATATATATATATATATATATATATAATAAATTGTAAGGTTTGAAATGTGAAACCCTAATTAGTTCACATAAAATCATGAGTATATTTGTATCGTTCACATAAAATTATAACATAATTTGTATTAATACATACGACGTTTATCCAAAAATCATGAAATATAATTTATATTTTTCACATCAAATCATAGGACGTAGTGTTACATAAAATCATAAATGTGATCACATAAAATCATAGAGTATGACTCACATAGAATCATAGAACCACATTAGTTAGGTTAATTTACCGACGTCTAGACTTATGTGCAATGCTCGTGTGCTTACTGTCACCCAAAGACCCAAATTACTACCTTAATACAATGCATACATGAATGCTCATAGAGACTTTCATAACAACGTAAGTTTAGTTTAACCAGGAATCACCTGAAAAGTCGAGTTGTCACATACGTGACATTAACATGACGTGTAACGTTACCTATTCAGTTAACTAAGATAACGGAAGTTATTAACGGAGTTAGCCTGGAAATATCCTGTTGTCACATCGTATGTGCCTTGATTTTCCATTGTACATCATGGATTGGGCGCACCCAATAGCCGACTGGTTTTCACAATGTATGCAAATAGTTATCATTGGCTTAGGCCACCTTGGAATATCTTCCAAAAATTGACGTAGCCATTCCGCCCCTTCAACAGATTTATCTAAGGCGATAAAATCAGATTACATCGTGGATCGCGCTATAACTGTTTGCTTAGATGACTTCCAAGCAATAGCCGCGCCACCAAACGTGAAAACATACCCCACTTGTTGATTTAGAATCCTTTATGTAAGAAATCAATTTCGCATCGCAGTATCTCTTGATAAATGTAGGATGTCGAGTATAATGCAGTCCGTAGCCACACTTATATCTCAAGTACCTTAGTAGACGAGTCATACCTCTCCAATGCTCCGCACTTGGATTACTCAGTCTGGTCACAACATAAGCCAAATTTGGTCCTGTACATGTCATTAGATACATTAGATTCCCAATAACCCTTGAGTACTCTAACTGAGCAACCGCTTTGCCTCTATTCTTTGCTAGATGGCGGGGTAGTGCCAAATGGAGTTTGAGACACACTCTTATCTCCCGCGTTATTTTTAAGGATCTTGGTTACATAGTGAGATTAACTAAACACAAGACCATTTCGGGTTCTTATGATATTAACACCAAGAAACACATATGCGAGCCCAGTGTCTTTCATGTCAGTTCTCTCTTTCAACATTTCTTTAGTAACTTCGACCATCTTGTCATCACTCCCAACAATAAGCATTTTATATACATAAAGACATAATATCACATAGCCTCAGGTGTGCCTTTCGTATAGACACACTTGTCGCACTCATTTATTTTGAATCCATTATCAACCATGACATGATCAAACTTCTGGTGCCATTACTTTGGAGCTTGCTTCAAGCCATACGAAGACTTGAGGAGTCTACACATCTTGCCCTCTTGGTCAGGATCAAAGAAACCCTCAGGTTGTTCCATGTAGACGTCTTCATCTAAATCACAATTTAGAAAACCGGTCTTAACATCCATTTGGTGAACCTCCAAATTTCATAAAGCCGTTGTTGCAAGCACCAACCTTATAACTGTGTGCAAGTTAATGTATTCCTGTCAGTTGGTAACCTGAAGTTACGTCTTGGTAGGAACATTTTATGAAATTGTAACCGTTTTTTTTTTTTACTTTTTTCAAATGGTCATAATAGTCTTGTGTTTTTTATCTCCAAATGGAACCCAATTTTGGCCCCTGATGTAAACCCTTAGTACAAAACAATTTTTTTATCGTTTTTGAGAATTGAAAGGGTGCTCTAAATTCGTATAATAAATATGTGAGTTTTCTGGATTTTCTTCTCGTATATGTACCATGAAAAGGGTTGGTGGATTTATCATTCATAGATACCTGGTTTGTAACCGAGAAGTGAAACCCAAGAACCAGAAGGTTGCATAATGGACTCAAGTTCCATGGGTAACTTTCGTAACAGGAGCTTCGAAGTCCAAACTGTCTCGCGCTTTTAAGGGTGAAAATTGTTGAAAGGACTTCAAGATTACTTATGTACAAATTTGTTGAAATTTACGATCATCCTCTTGTTTCCGGTGGTAATATGGATTTGTTAAATAAGGGGAATAAATTAACCTATGATGATATGCAATTTATTCACAACATGTCCCTAATAAAGTTGGCCCCTATGCTACACACCAGGCTTATGCTATTTTATATGGCGGCCACCACAATCTGCACGAGACAAGAAATGTTTAAAAAACATTAGCCGGGGTATTAGAGTTTTCATTAATGATCGGGATGCACAGATAGTGGTAAACACATTGGACGAGCGTAGTTAAAAACATTGTTTTGTGTTGATGATGATATGAAAATCCATTACATCGCATTTGAGGACATCTTA
>JBCNJP010008748.1:0-36799 GCA_039602395.1 Deinandra increscens subsp. villosa
TCACAGATGACGAAGCACAACCCCTTCAGGCATCTGCTCATCATCCAGAGCCGCTCAATCAGACACATGCTGATCATCATTATGTTCATGAAAATATCAATGAAGGTTTTACTATTATTCATCCATTTATTCAGGAAACTATCTATTACAATTTTTTTAAAAATGAACAACTATACATACAGATGATCAATCACAAGATAATCAGGGATCAGATAAAGATCCAAAGTCAGATAATCAGCCATTTGCTGACAATCAATATGCACCTGCAAAGGTCAACAAAGGTGACATTTTATTATTCTAAAACTGAAATCATCTACGACGTCCCGCATCCATTCCGTTAAATTTTTTAGTGCCCCCAGTGGAAACACCTGTAACCTTGGAGTTTTTACATATGTAACTCTCAGTTGTATGGTACACAATGATATACCCTTCCTTTTTGTTTGTGTGTGTACAGCACCCAGCATTGTCGAAGAAGAAAGTTACCCATCCGTTGTAGTCGCCAACGCTTCGGTTGTTGAAACTTCAAAATTCGAGGAAGAGGCACCCGCTGAAGACACAAAGACCGATAATCAGGCATCTGTTGATAATCTAATTGCCCATGAAAAAAACGACAAAGGTTACTATATTATCCCCCCAATACTTTACGAAAACTGTCTAGTAAATTAAATAAAGGTCACTTTGTTTAAGTAAACATATATACCCTTTTTTTTCAAAACAGTTAGTGATGAATCTCATCATATTATAGCGTCTATTTTGGAAGAATTATTGGAGTCTCTTAAGGTGCAACCATCTCCTGTAAATATCCCATCCCCACAAAAAGCTCCTGGTCTGTTCAATTTATATATTTGTATCTTTTATAACAAGATCAATATGTTAAATTATATGTTTTTCAAAACTTATGTTGAAATATTATTTTTTTCAGAAACAGATGATCAGTTACTATCCCCTGCAACTTTTAAAGTTTCAACAGATGCAGGTATGTTAGCGAGATAATTATGTATAACTTCTTTTTTTCATACAACACATATCCAGATGCAAGTACTGAACTACAATTTGCCAGTCCCCCTCAACATTTGGCTAATTCGGCCCTCGGTAAAAAGAGAAAAATTCAATATATATGTTAAAAAATTCCATTTTTAAATATTTTCCATTGCATAAGTTTGTTAGCTTTTTTTATTTTAATAATGTACATGTTTTGATTACAGCTTCCCCGCAAAATCAAGTCCACGATCTCCATAATCTGGACATTGTCTCGGTTACAGGTAACATTTTTCATCTTGTATAACGCTCATCAACACCATCTTACATATGTATCTTTATTAATATACTTTTAAACTACTTACTGAAGGAGGTCCTAATTGGAGCTTATGTGTTAGTCAAATCCCCATCCCTCAAGATTTTAATGAAGACCCCAACACAGGTACATATGTTCTTCAAACTCCAGTCGTTAACCAAAACCCACCCCCAAGGACTTACATATTTGAACCAAGGAGTTACATATGTAAACCAAGGACTTACATATGTAAACCAAGGACTTACATATGTAAACCTGTATTTACATATGTAACAAAGTCAAACATATGTATCCAAACACATAAAGATCTATCTTTTGTTTGTTTGTAGATAACATGCCCGAATCCCCCATTGAAGCTATTCCAATTACCGCCGTCCCTATGATTGAAAAAGTCCAAGAAGTTGTTAAAACATTGGATTCCAAACGTATCAATCCATTAAGGCACACAACATTAAATGATGTTTCAATGTCATCGTGTCTTCATAGTGGAGTTCAGCTGGAAGCCCCTTTGTCAATGGATGAAACGAAGATATGGAATTTACTTTTCAAACCTAAATCACTCACAACGTAACAGTAATTTATTTTTTTACATAACAGGAAATCCTATTTTTTTTGCTTTTTTCATGATTTTATTTATTATTACAGAACGAAGAAGCGTTCAATAAAACCTCAATCATGTTTTTTGATGCCCGGGTAAGCTGTCTTTTCAGTCTAGATTAGATAGCTGATAATTTTTAGTTTAAGTATGTAACCAGGTAGCATATGGTAACCAGGAGTTACATATGTAACCACTAGTTATATGTTACACATTTTTAAGTGATAATATTAGTTATATAGTAATGATTTATTAACGCCATGTCCTCCTTAATTTCTACATGTAGAGATCATGTTTTCTGCTCCCCAACCCATGTTGAATTAAACAAAGAAGTGATGCAGTCGTTGGATTATGATAAAGTTGTTGATATTGAAGTTATCCGTGCATGGGTCGATGTTCTAAATTTTCAGGAGCTAAAAAGATCTTCAGCATCCCCTCATCGTGTTTTTTGCCCACCAAATCTTATTGTAAGTTTTCTATCATATATATTTTTTCCAAATCATTTTAAAAAAAACATACTCTTATTAGTTTCCAACTTGCAGTCCCCATGGAACCTACACGATTTTTCAACTGATGTGAAAGAGAAGGTAGAATCATTTTCAGCAAATCTGGCTGACTACCTTGACCGAATTAAAATTAATCAGCATCTCAAAGGCGTCGACTTGCTTCTCTTACCAGTTGAAGATTCTGATAGCTTTTACCTCATGGTTTTCGATCTGACCAATCCTAGTATATTGGTCATTGATAGTTTCCATTCCAAAAAACCTTTGGTGAGGTTAGTTGATAGCTCTGACTACTATCACAAGGATTCTGCCTATAAGATGGTAAATATTTCATCTAGAATCCATCGTTTACCTTTTTTTTGTGTAGTAAATTGCATCAATTAATTCTATTTGTAAACCTCAGAAATCATTGGTTTGCGCTTACCTTCAAAGTCGGAGTCACCAAATGACTCAACGTTTTAAAAGTATGAAGATCTCACGTGTGCCGATTGATTGGGCCACCTCATCATATTCTATTCAGAATCGGATTTTTCTGATGAGGCATATGGAGAAATATTATGGTCAAAACAAGATTTTCCAGTGCAACTTCAGTAAACATGGGAGCCAGAAGAATTCTCAGCTGAATAAACTCCGCAACAAATACGCTGCTGCTATCATGTTGTCAGAAATTAACATCTTGCTACCTAAGATTAAGTCTCTATTAATGTCTTAGGATTCATGTTTTATCAACTTCTATTTTTGTTTGATCATTTCACAGTGTGCCTACTGTGGACCATCAGCTTTTTGAAACTTATATTTGTCTTATATATTTTGACTTCCTACTACCTCGCGCTATATATAGTTTTTCCTGTGCATATGACCTATTTTGAATTTGCATATTCATATGTAACCCTAGTAAATTACATATGTAATCATCTAGTAATTTACATATGTAATCTAGTACCTTCATAAGTAACCTCAGTTATCTACATACGTAACATCAGTAATTTACAAATGTATTCTAGTAATTTACATATGTAATATAGTAATTTACATATGTAACCTCAGTATTTTACATATGTAACCCTAGTAATTTACATATGTAATCTAGTAATTTACATATGTAACCTCAGTAATTTACATATGTAACCCCAGTAATTTACATATGTAATCTAGTAATTTACATATGTAACCTCATTATTTTACATATGTAACCCTATTAATATACATATCTAACCTCAGTATTTTAATCTCAGTACTCATTTACATATGTAACCTCAGTAATTTACATATGTAAACCTCAGTAA
The DNA here is from genome assembly GCA_039602395.1 of Deinandra increscens subsp. villosa. Taxonomy (NCBI): domain Eukaryota; kingdom Viridiplantae; phylum Streptophyta; class Magnoliopsida; order Asterales; family Asteraceae; genus Deinandra; species Deinandra increscens. The sequence goes on from JBCNJP010008748.1 coordinate 3,679, forward strand.
TTTACATATGTAATCCATTACTTTTCATATAACCTCAGTAATTTACATATGTAATCTAGTGATTTACATATGTAATCTAGTAATTTACATATGTAACCTCAGTATTTTACATATGTAATCCTCAGTAATTTACATATGTAACCCTATTAATTTACATAAGTAATCCAGTACTTACATATGTAACCTCAGTAATTTACATATGTAACCCTATTAATTTACATAAGTAATCTAGTAGTTTACATATGTAACCTCAGTAATTTACATATGTAACCCTATTAATTTACATAAGTAATCTGGTAATTTACATATGTAACCTCAGTATTTTACATATGTAATGTAGTAATTTACATATGTAATCTAGTAATTTACATATGTAACCTCAGTAATTTACATATGTAACCTCAGTAATTTACATATGTAACCTCAGTAATTTACATATGTAATCTAGTAATTTACATATGTAACCTCAGTAATTTACATATGTAATCCATTACTATTCATATTTACATATGTAATCTAGTAATTTACATATGTAATCTAGTGATTTACATATGTAACCTCAGTATTTACATATGTAATCTAGTACTTTCATATGTAACCTCAGTAATTTACATATGTAACCCTATTAATTTACATAAGTAATCTAGTAATTTACATATGTAACCTCAGTAATTTACATATATAACCTCAGCATTTTACATACGTAATCTAGTAATTTACATATGTGTAATTTACATATCTAACCCTATTATATTTTAACCTCAGTAGTTTACATATGTAATCCATTACTTTCATATTTTACATATGTAATCTAGTAATTTACATATGTAACCTCAGTAATTTACATATATAACCTCAGTAATGGACATATGTAATCTAGTGATTTACATATGTAACCTCAGTATTTTACATATGTAATCCAGTACTTTCATATGTAACCTCAGTAATTTACATATGTAACCCTATTAATTTAGTAATCTAGTAATTTACATATGTAACCTCAGTAATTTACTTATGTAACTCAATTTAATAGATAGATACTAACGTTGATGGTCAGAAAATTGTTACACATATATAACATAGAAGTGAAATAAAGGACTGAAAATAGAAATACATTAAGATATAACGTGATATGAAAGTCTGCAATCAATCATCTCCTTCCCCGTTGCTTGAAGATTCATATTCGTATGAATCAGAATCATCTCCTCCCTCGCTGCTAGAAGAAGACGCATCTGGATCAGGCTTGAACCAGTCAAAATCAAACAATTCCTCATCTTGTGCTGCATATTTTTCTACCACCCTTGGTTGTTGTAACAAGGGGGTGGATTCAAGATACTCCATATACTCAACCAATTCCCTTTCGAACTCAGCATCGTCATCAAACTCATACCTTTGCAAACCCCCTCCCATAGTTTGGATGCCCAATTGCTGATTTATGGCTTGGTTAGTCCCAGGTTGTCCAATGTTGATGTTTGAACCCATTTCTTCTCTTTCCATAGTTGGGGAGATCGTTTTGCTCACCCACTGTAAGTATGGCGGGTACGAGACACTCCCTTCGCGTGCATACAATCCGCAAACAACAGGATTATTCCACACTCGGGTGACAGGTGGGTAAAGATTGCCATATGATGAGGTTCCATTATTCACCCCTGGATATGTTTGCTTATTACCCATGCTACTGACCTGCGGGTCGAGTATGGAGTAATGATCTGCAACCTCTGCAATATCACGATTCGAGCCTGGAATAGATGAAGGCTCTTCAGTCTTAATTCGAAGTTTTCCAAGCCCTATTCTTGAAAATGGAGTGTTTAACTTATTCTTTGAGCTCGTTGTGAGCATCATAGCTGATGATGTTTCACCATTTTCAGCATCACTTCTCTCAATTTTCGGAGTCTTAAGAAGAAAACGGGCTTGGTTGTTCATCACTCAGAATTTTGGTAAGCAATACAAAACATATCACCCTATTTTATATTAAGTTGTTTGAGGTGGTTGGTGTGTAATAAATGAACCAAAGTACATTAATCAATAAGTAGGTCCACTTTTACACTTTTATCACATTGCTGTAAAGAGTTGATTTTTGACATAAAGTTTGAAATGACTTTACAGTATCATTTATTGAAAGGGAAGTTAAGGTAGACTAAAACAATTAAAGGAAATAATAACATCATGAGGAACACATAATATTACCCACAATACAGTGCATTACATGGACTTGCATACATTACAAAATAAGGAAAATTATATCCACTAAACTGGATATTTTTACATTCTGGGGGTGGGTGGGGGGGGGGGAGTGGTAAGGGTTTTCAGGGGGCGCCCCATAAAAAAGACAAGCAAAATGTTTTTATAATGTTACGTATGTAACATTAATAACTGCTTTTTCAGGAAACAGCATTAATGTTACTACTAAGTAACAAAAAAACCAAAATACCCCACCATAAACCCCCCCTTTAATTGCATACTAGTAATAATAAAAAAAACCACAATTAAAAGACATCACAAAAGCAGCTTCACGGTCACCATCACCTCCATTTCAATCGCTACCCGAATCCACATCCTCCAATTCATCACCTCCCTTCTTCTTCATCTTGCAGTTACGAGAATCATGATCAGTGACATAGAGCATGCAATTCTTGCACTGACGCGGTGCCTTAGGAGGCTTCTTGCTAGCTTTCTCACCCGGCCCCGTAATTCTACGCTTCCTACCACAGCCTTTAGTCCTCACACCAATCGGGTTTGCAACTGCAACATCCACATTCATTGATTGACCAACGAGCTCCTCAACCACCTCAGACTCTGAATTTCCCAATACCAAACATCCGCTGCCAACTCCAACTACTTCTTTTCTAAGCTCCCTTAACTTCTCAGCAAGAACACTCATCCCAACTTCATCAGATCTTAGATCATCGACACACCCAAACATCAACTCCATTAATTCCTTCCTCAAAACACTGATAGGACTGTTGTCAACGCCATAACGTTTCTCAACAGCGTATACTTCTCTTGGAAGCACATTTCTTGTCCACCTTTTTGAAATATACATTGAAGGTATTTCATGTATCTGGTTAACTTGGAATGCACAGAACACATGTCTACATAAATATCCAATCCTTTCAAAACACCTGCATGAGCAAGTTGTTTTTTGATCCAGAGCATCAAATTTAACCTGTAAATACAATGGAAAAAAAATTATCAAAACACCTCATTTTCATGGTACATATGTAAACTGTTACTTAGGCCTCCTGTTACTTATGTAAAAACATATTTATCATTAAAAGGTTACATATGTAATCCTGTACCTCAAAGGTGTATACCACAGCATTAGTAGTGCTTCTCTGGCTAACAGAGTAAACATGCTCTGATCCAGACACATCAGTGTTAGATATGTAGCAGTAATACCTCCCTTCATTTATCTCCTTTTCAACCTCTCTGAAGATTGTTTGCGTATAAACATCAAACGCATGCCTCTGAATGGGCAATTCCATATTTCCATGGTAGGATATGGATGAAGTTTTGAAATCAGCAGCACGTTGTTTATAGCGTTGACTTTCAAGGCGGGTTTCAAAACATAGCATAAACTGAACAAGGGTATGGGCACTGGTAGAGCTTACTTTGAACGCCGCATTTGAGCTTTCACAAACCGATGTTGTTTTTAGCAAACAAGACATGGGAATGTCTCTAAAATAAGCTGGTATCCAACGATCACGGATACCATACATTTCAGCTAACCAGTCATTCCCACCTAAACCGAAAGCTTCAATAAGTTCAGCCCATTTTCTTTCGAAGGTAGTTGTCTTATTATAGTTACTCCACACAAGTCGATGAAGTTGAGCCCTAACATCAGTATTTTGCATCAAATCCCCTTTTATCTGTTAATACAATATGCTTATCAGTTTATTTATTTTAACTCTTAAAGAATTACGCAATAAAATGCAGCAAAGTTACTTATGTAACAACTCTATACATATACATTATCAATAATTAACATGATTACCTTAGAAGGCAGTTTTTTCATTATGTGCCACATGCACAACTTATGTTTTGCTTCAGTAAAAACCGCCAAAACAGCCGCTTTCATAGAGTTATCTTGGTCAGTTAAGACTAACAGGGGTTGTTTTTTGTGAGCCTTTAGAAAGTTCTTTAGCAACCACGTATACGACTCAGCAGTTTCATTGAATAACAACCCAGCACCAAAGGTTACACAACGACGATGATTATCCACACCTGTAAAAGGTACAAACACCATGCTGTACCTGAAAAGTGCAACAGGTATAAGATGTAGGTTACATATGTAACCTATATAGTAACTTAATAAATTAAATCTTACTTGTTCGTCTGGTAAGTAGCATCAAAAGCTATAACATCACCAAAAGCCTCATAGTTAATCTTGGATATTTCATCCGCCCAAAAAAGGCACTTCAACTTGCCTTCAACAACCAGATAATCAAAGTAGAAGTCTGGCAAAACTTTAGATCTTTCATTTAAACGATTCAAGACAAGTTGACTATCTCTATCACCAATAAACATTCGGGTGTTTTTACTAAAGTTCTTAAAATCCAGTGGTGTCCCATTCACGTTATGGTGACCACCCATCATTGAAACCATATATCTATGTGCCTTAATAGGACCGACACTGTTCAAACTCATGTTGTGTATAAATTTTTGTGTAGAAAATGGCAACCTTCGACTAATTTTAGTCAAATCAGTGTTAAAATCCTCCACTAGGGGGTGATTATGCCCCTCAGAAAATTTTAAAACATACATAACAGAGCTCGTGGGGCAAAATCTAAAAAGCACATGCGCTTTGCAATCATTACGTTTGTATGTGCTTTGCCTACAACTAGTCGAAGACTCGAACTGTTTTTTTGCTTGTGGTTTACCGGACCTATTACACCTAAAGTATTTAAGCATAACACAACCTGTTATCTTAGACTTTTTCTGTTGCGATATGCGAACATTGAACCCACAGGCATGTGCATAATTTTTGTAAAAATTATAACCTTCAACCAAATTAGAGAAAGATGCGCCTACAACAGGCTTCAATGTCTCATCGACTTTGGGAATCCACAGCCTAGTACCATTCGGTGAAATAAAAACATCAGAGTTTTCATCAATTTGGTCATTTTCATCAATTTGGTCATCATAGTTTGTTGCTGTTATAATAAACAATAAAAAAAGGTGTAAATACAACACTCATAAAAAGCATATAAACCCACAAAACAGTAAACAAGAACATAACATTAAAAGCAAGAACCATAATTCATTACCTTCATTATTCTCGACCAAATTTAATGCTAAGGCATCAGACACCTCATAATCAAGGTTAAGGGGGAAGACATTAATTGGAGAATCCATTTAATTTTTTCAATGGTAGCAGTTAGAAAGTGGTAGATGAAAGGGAGTTAATGCTAAGGTATTTATGGATGAACCTTTATGGATGAACCTGCGATGGCGGGAAAACAAAATCTTCTACAGTTCACGAAAATCTTCTCCTGCAGAGATAAGAAGGGAAGATATCAGAGTTTTTAATGAAGAAGTACAAGGTTGCAGGTTTCATTCTGGAGAAAAGAAAGGATTTAGGTTTACGAAAATCTTCTTTTCGCAGGTATTTATGAATCTGCAGGAGGTGGTTTTGAAGAAAGGAGTTTATGAATCTGCAGGAGGTTGTACTATTTGATGTATCCACTCACCTTTTCACAGGCATACTTGTCCCCTTTACCCTTTTACACAGCCATAAAGCAATCAATGTAGTAATTGACATAAATACCCTTCCTTACATAAAGTCAATAGGGCGACGTGGATGTCTTCATTGCCCTTCAAAAGGTTTATTTAGTTTTCCAACAGTGGGAAGGGTTTGCAATATATCCCCACCCTATATATATATATATATATATATATATATATATATATATATATATATATATATAGGGGAAGGATCCTGCGAAAACACCCTTTTTTGTGAGAACTGCGTAAACAAATCTTAAAACCTATACGTTAATGTTTTTTTTAAAGTTGCACCAAAAGTCTTAAAATTATATTATCTTTAATCCTATAAAAGTTTTAAAAAACTTAACGCTTTTTTTTATTTTTTTTAATATTTTTTTGTGTGGTGCACATGTGCATCACAAAAAAAACTTATACTTTTAGTATGAGTTAATATTTTATTTTTCTTAGTCGCACCATATGTCATATATTTTCATAATTTTTTTACGTTTTTGTTGAATGATGCACATGTGCATCATACAAAAAAAAAACGCTCATACATGTGATATACATTAATAGGTTTAAAAAGAAATTGCACCCTAAATCTTATAGTTGTGTTATCTTTAGATTTAAAGAAAAAAATAACATTTTATAACTTTTTTTAATTATATGATGCACATGTGCATCACAGCGAAAAAAAAAACGTTCAGTTTTTTTTAATATTTTGCTCCAGATTTAAAGATAACGTAATTCTAAGACTTTTGGCGCAAATTTTATGAAAAATCGTTAACGTATATAAAAGTTACGTGAGTTTTAATATGTGTTTTCGCAGTTTTCACAAAAAGATGTGTTTTCGCAGGATCCTAACCCTATATATATATATATATATATATATATACATACGTACGAAGCATTTACTTACACAGCAGAGCGAGTATCCCAGGTTGGCACGTGAAAATTTTTGTTTTGGGAATTTGTTTGTTCGTTTGTAACTAAGGTTTCAAGTTGCAGTTTCCAAATCGTTTTTAAAAAATGATTCCAGTTCTCTGCAACTTATGTCTCTAATACCAATCTGTCACACCCCCAATTAACCACTAACGGAGTGTATACCGTTAAGGGGTGCGAGCAAACCCGGACCACAACCATTAGTTACAAATACTAAACGAATCAGAGTTAGTCCAAATATATGTCATAAATAAAGTCTTAAAATTACGCAGCGGAAAATATTGTCTTAGCACTAACCACGTGCTTTACAAAATCATTGTTTTAAATTCCCAATTTGATTTAAACAAAAGTAAAATGTCTTCATGTGCCATGCCAACCCGCTCCGGATACTCCTCAGCAATCTGCAAAAGTTTAAACCACGCAAGTGTCAACCTAACGGTTGGTGAGTTCACAGTGGGCTTGTCACGCAGTGGCCCGGTCTCATAATCATAATTGTGTCAACATATGCTTATGTAATATTTATTTGTGAAAAGCAATGCTCAGTGATAATACACTGGTCCATAATCATAGTAGCGTGATTTAGTAAGAGTAATGTCCGTAACATGCGTTATCGGGTATGTACTAGTTGTGTAAAATTAAAGTGCTCAACCGATATCGCGGGTAGCTAATCCGTTGTTCCATGCACTAAGGAAGTTTGTACCAAAGCTGACTAATGAGTATTGTAGTGGCATCGCCATCATCTATTTTGTTTTGCGGACATACGTCATCGCGGCTTTGCCTCCCCCGTGTCCTCTCGGGATCACGGTCAGATAGGCTGATATTGTACCTCCGTGCACCTCCAGTGTCACGAGGCGGAGTTTGTCAAACTCCAGTAGATCTACCCAACATCCCCTCGCTTTACAATTAATGGAACAATTAAGTTGAGGACTTTTTCAGTTAAAAAGGAAATCCTTAGAGATCATGTGATGTCATGTGGTTTAGACTTTAACCTACACTAGCCATATTAAAACGGTTTACCGGATTCTCATGAATCTCAAAATGTTCTCAGTTTTGTTTCAGAAATGGTTTGTTTAAGTTCTACAAGTGTTTCCCATAAAACACTTCGAGTTTATCAAAGAGGTGCGTGGCACTCATAAGGTTTCAAGATCATAAAAGAGGTGCGTAGCACTCATAAGGATTGTCAGCATTGCTTTTCATCAAGTTATTCAGTGTGTCCCAAACGGGCTCACAGTAAACGAGTTAGTGACACTCACCTTTGGTTGCACTGCTACACTTGCTAAATAATCCAAGTATGATTGCTAACGAAGACCTAATAATCACATTAAGGTCTTAAGTATTAGTTTTGTGTCTAATCTTTAACTTACGTCACTATGGCCCATAACATAGCACGTTGGAACTATGACACGACATACCGACACACGACACCGATGGTTGATCATAAACGAGGGTTCACATAACTCAGAAATCAAAGCATGTTTCATTATTGCATAATCATGTAAGTCATGGCATAACATTCAAATAAGTTGCACAAGTTTGGGTTTTGGTCTTGGCACAGTTTCGCTACACAATTTCGCTATGTGCACGGGCAGCACTTTCGCTAGGGAATACCCGATGGCACAGTTTCGCTAGCTAGTTTCGCTCGAAACTGATGACACAGTTTCGCTAGCATAGATTCGCTCGAAACTGGTTTGAACTTTCGTTCAGGAGTCTTTGGTTGTTTCGCTTGGTAGTTTCGTTCGAGTAGGTCTACTTAGTTTTCACGGCGACACTATAGTTTTGCTGTACAGTGTCGCTGGAAGGATATTCAAATAGTTTCGCTATATAGTTTCGCCCAGAGAACACACAGTTTCGCTAAACGCAGAAAACTCGTTTTTAAGACCAAAAATCAATCTAACAACTTCCATACTTCATGTAATTCATTATTTAGCATGCGTAAACATTTACCAACATTAAACAGTAAGTTTTAACACCTTAAACATGGATTTTCACCATCAAATCACCAAGAACACCTTTTAAGCATAAAATAACCTAACTAGCATAAATCTTTATTATGGCATGATTTTACACGTAAAGTTGCAGACTTTATGTTAGATCTAACATTCCTAAGCATCATACTAGAAGATCAAACAATTCTATGAAGGTTTGGTCATGCTTTTTAAGAAAACACATAGAATATGCATGAAAAATGGTTTTGGAGACGCACGGTTCGATCTAGGATCCGATTGGATGAGTTCACCAACTGAGATGACGGCGGCTCGTGGTGGTTTCTCGGCTGGTCAGAATTCCAGGAGAGTGTGTGTGTTTTTGAGAAATGATGTAAGTAATGAGGATTAGGGTTTTGGTTGGCTTTATATATCATATAGATCAGGTGCTAGTTTCGCTGGCAGTTTCGCTGGCCAGGCGAAACTAACTTTGAATACTTGTAAATCAACAGTTTAGCTACCGAGCGAATCTACAGTTTTGCTCGGTAGTTTCGCTGGCAACCAAAAAGGGGCCAATTTACATTCTAAGCAAGATAAGCACGATTCATAAATTTGTCATGCTATTAATAATACTAAATCATGCGTTTAAATCACATTGCACATAATGACCATAAATAAATGAACACATAACACAAGTGGTCGGGTTCAGTGATCAACCAAAGGTCGTGGACGTATTCGGCCTAGTTAAGCATTAGTTACTAAGTTAACACTTATAACGTAACTAACGGAGATTGTCTAACGGAAGTTAACCTCGGAATTCTCGGATGTCACACACTAGAAGTCTTCAAAGTAGAGAGCCAATGGCTCTGATACCAATTGTAGGATCGATATAAGTCAGAGTTAAACTTAAACAATTCACTTTACTTGCAAATATAACCTTGCGGAATTAAGTTATATTTTACTTTTCTTAAGCAATGTTAAACTCTTGTATAATGTAAAGGCTTGATTTGCAAAATAGTAGAAACAACGAGATATCGAATATTCGGCACTATTTTCATTAACTCAAAGCTACACTATTACAAGTGATAAACACACCACTGTAAACTAAGAGATAACAAGCTATATATAGTGCAGATGAGATCAATCACAGCCATTGATCTCATGTGATCTAATCTAGACCGTACATTACAAAGTCAAATCTAAGCTACCAAAAGAATAAACTTCGACATTTGAGACGACTTGCGTGTTGACAGCAACAATCTACTTTTGGAGAGCGGCTTGGGCAGATGTAGAAGCATACGAGAAGCTTTTGCAGGATGTGACTGCAGAAAAGACTTCTCAGGAAAAGTTAGGTTGAACTCATTATCTGATGGATAATCGAGTTCACCCGAAATATTCACTAAGTGACAAAACTGTTTCTTTCCGTTGAACTTGTTGTTCCGCTTGAAGTTGTAGTTCCGCTTCAACTTCAGCCGGAACTGTCAAAACTTGAGTTCAACCGGAAAACTTCAAAACTGAAGTTCCTTACACTAATTCTCTGACTAATAACTTCCTTGTCAGCTCATCATATTTCAAGGTGGAATACTCCTTATCATGAGTAAGAAGCAAAAAATAATTTTCCCATTTTGCTGGAATTGCATCCAACAACTTTTATTTCAAATCTTCATCATTCTTTTTCACACCAATAGTTTCTAATTCACTAACCAAATGAGACAACCTTGATATTATATCATTAATGGTTTCATTTTGAATATGCTTGAAATAGTCGAATTCCTTTTGAAGAACCATTTTCTTACTCTTCTTATATCACTCATTCCCCTCACATTTACTACACAATGCTTCCCAAAAATATTTAGCACTAGTATGCATATTGAATTAACGAAGTAATTCATTTGGTAATGCCATTGAAATTATAGCAAATGCTTTCTTTTCTAATTTAAAATTTAAAATTATCGTTTTCTATTTTATCCATTTTGGTAACAGGTTTCGGTACATTATTGATCGTATGATGCTTATAACCTTCAAGTATAGGAACCCACATTTCCACCTCGGAAACTCCCACATACGATTCAAACTGTGCCTTCTAATTATGAAAATCTTCAAGTTTAAGCAACTTTGGAACCTTATTAGTAGTACCAATCTCATTATCGTAGTAACATGGCTTGCATCGAATTCTGAAGAGTAGCAAACGCTTCAAAGTCATTCATTTTGAAAATACAAGATTTTGTCCCAACGAACTCAAAATAACCTTCCAAACGAACTCAGAATGTTCAACGAATGAATAAGAGTGAAAGTCAAGTGAACGAACTCAGAACTTTACGAATGAATGAGAACTCAATGAACCAAGAAGAAATGAATCGATCAATGAACGAACTAATTAACGAATGAACCTATATATTTTTTGAATTCTCAACAAACAAACCTACTTAACAAACTAAATAGGGAATGAACTAGAATAAACTAAATGAACTGAAATTTTATATCAATGAACTCGTTGTTCGTTGGATAGCCGGTCAACGAACTGGAATACTTTCACTTAAATTTTTTGGAAATGGATGATTTTGACACGAACAGAAACTCAAGAATGTGAAACTAGACAAATCAAGACAACTAGAATGAATTAGACACCAAGAATTCAACAAATGGAAGAAAACTAAGAGTCAAACACATGCAAATGTCAAAAAGTATCAAAATGATCACTAAAGAGTAAGTAGAAGAAACCCCAAGCTCTGATACAACTTGTAAATACCTGGACGGATCACTACAACCAGTGGGATCTCAATTAATACTCAAACATAATGACAACACAAGGTAAATAAGAGTTCTTTGTATTTATAACAAGACAAACACAATACAAACTGTGGAACAATTTAAGCACTAACTCTCAGACTCACATATCTCTCTGTTAACTATGTGTTAATGAACTCATTTCAACTATTTATACTATAACCACTGCCAACGAATGAACCAAAGGTTCGTTACCTGTTCGTTGGTAGTTCGTTGGAGCCTAAGAGATAAAATCCACTAACATTCCAAACACCTAGACCAGGCATTAGAGACACAGAATAATGTCCTAGCGGTTACATGTGTGTGCGTGTGTATATATATTTAATAGTGTTTAACTACCATGTATTTGTTTCGTTGGTTTCGTCTCTCATTTTGTTATAAGACATAAATGCACATTCCCTGGATATGTAAATATATTAAATTTAAAAATTATTTACTTGGGGCTGATTCACATTAGGCTAACATAATCGGTCTATGTGAGTATGCATGTATTTGTACACTTATCCTATAATTGGTCCAAAATAGCACAAGTCTTAGTGGACCTAATTCTTGGGATGCACTATTCTTAAATATGCACATATTATATTATATGTTTATTAATATTACAATATGAATTGATGGGTCTGCACTTAAAACTCACTGTGTATAAATGAGGTCCTGACACCTGTTATGTACAGGTGTCATTCTACTTTTTTTTTACCTTCTGCTCTTTGTTTTGTTATTAAGTATGAGGTAATCTGATTTTGTTAACGATAGTGTTGTTGTCGGAGTGGTACACGCATTTGGCGTTAACTTTTGGGTCACGCTTTCGAATCTGGTTATCTCCATTTTGTCATTTTTATTGTTATATTACACGTGTGTTTTTGGACACATGGTTAGGGTTTTGTTTTCACACGTATTTTTGTTCCCCCTATAAAGCTCCCCTTTCTTATTTTGTTTGAGCTCTTTTTACCAGTGGTTCTGCTCTGTTGTGGCTTCGCTCAAGTATATTCTTCTTCGATTTGCCACCGTCTCTTCTACAATTCTCATGTTAACTTATTGTTCTTCTATTTTCCAGTTTCCATTCGCTTTGCTTCCTGTAAAACCCGATTTCTCGAGCTAGAAATAGACCTAAAGATATATGGTATTTATGAAGGTTTCATTACTTGGAGATGATAAAGGATTGAAAATGAGGAATGTGGGCGAAAACGAGACTTAATTCCGAGTTGTAACGAAGCGGGAATCACGAAAACAAGATTTGGGTTTTCCGCCGAACGCGCGATCCGGCCATATGGCCTTATAGATGATACGGCCGTATCGAATACCAGCAAGCTGATTTTTGAGCTGACACGTGTTGGACAGCTACATTACGGCCATATTGACTTAAGGGGATACGCTCGTATCCAGACCTATAAAAACTCATTTTCGAGCAAATTCGTTCACTTCTGACGAATTCTCTCGAGTTCTCCGCTCCAAAGGGTCTGAATACACTCAGAAGGATGTTGGAAGGCTGGAATCAAGTGTCTAAGGTGTTAGATCATTTAGGTAAGTGTTATTCTTTGTTTTGATCATAATTTTAAGAAATTGTGATGCTTATTGATGGGTTAGATGAATTTGGGCTATGAGTAGAAGCTTGGATTGATGATCTGAAGCTGTAATGGGTGATTGATCAGCTAGAAATGAAGGAATTTGAGGTAAGATCCTACATGCATGTAGAGTTGCTATATTTGGAAAGTTATGCCTTGCATGTGTTGATCTAGGGCGATTTTGGTTGTTTCTAGTGATATGGATTTGCTATAAGAATGCTTCTTGTAACAAGAAAATGAATAAACGACCACTGGAAATGGCCAAAAGGGCAGATTTGGGTTCTGCCGGGTTTGAATACACCCGTATTGTTGGTAAGGTGATACGGCCGTATTCATAATATGGATGAATACGCCCGTATCTGGTGAAGTATGATACGACCGTATTCATGGGGCTGCTGTATCAGAAGTCTTATTATGAGTCATACGTTCTAGGGAGTTAGGTGGAAATCGGTTAAAAGAAATTACCCGTGATATGACCGTATTGGGTAATGTGATACGACCTATTCGGGGAAATCGGAAAATGAAGCTTTATCTAAGTGATTGGATCCGATCCATTCGAGACGGGTTTTGTCCTTCAAGTAATGTGGCATTTTAGGAAGTATTTAATTTCACAAGGATGTCTTGATTTAGGACATCGGATAATGTGAGGAGTTTTTGGTTTGCTATCAGGAATTGTGATATTGCGGTGCTAGACGCAGGTGAGTTCTATGAAGCCCTGCTTAAAATGTTTTAAACGTTTTGGGCTAGTATACATGCTACGATTCAATATGCTTTCAAACATTTGTGTTAAACATGTTACAAAATGCCTTTAATCTTATATGTGCTTATGATTTGCAAAGGGATTACTTGTATGTAATATGTTATGTGCTATTACCTAGTTTTGAAAACAAGTGACCAAGTGGTGAAGGAATTGTTAGTGGACATGGAATTGTATCTAGTATTATGTGCCAGAATTAGTGTGCATTTACTATATCATTATGTGGTGGATACGCTGCGGTACTTCCTATATATAAGCATAATGTTATAGTTTTCTGGTATATCGGAAGTGTGGTGGATACACTGCGGTACTTGCTATATATAAACACGGACGGTAAATTGGGGGATGCCCACTAGTTGCAACACATGAATACTTCATCACTGTCCACTAATAAACCTAAGGCACTTGGGCGCTTGACTAGGAGCGGGTAGTGCAACCAGGAGGATATGATTACCTATAAGAGGTACGTTATGATTGGCTAGAGCTTTCTAGTAAGACGGTCCACAGGGTCATGAAGGTCGACGATACTAAGGGGACTCCTGAAAGACGGAAACATAAGGGAGTAGGGTAGTGTTCCTGAAGGACGCATGTGTGACACCCGGCGAAAACAAAACACGAACATATATTTACTCGAACATACGTGCATTCAACATCTATTAGGGACTAGTAGATGTGTCATTTAATTCATGAGCATACACACACAAGTTAATCGAGTCGGTCTTTGACGTTGGTGACTAATTAGCACGAAAACGAACAAACACGAATTGCCTAACTCATAACTTTATGATTTTATATGACACTAAATGTTAGTTGATCTACGTGATTTTATTCTCATATATGCTATGCATCAATCGAGCTCTCATGCTACGAAGTTATTTAGAAGTTCAAATGTAAACAAATAATAACTTGTATGAATACGAGCAAAAAGTAAACATTATCAAATTTTTGATTGCGATCCACACAAAAAAAATAATAATAAAAAAAAGGGGAACACAAACTAATTCGGAGCCCACATGTATTTATTTTATGAATTGGAGGGCAGTAGATTATTTTCCCTTTTAATTATTATAAATCCTAATCCACCTGCCACTCCTTCAAATCCGTAGCCCACCTCCACCAAATACCGCATTCTCGCATTATTTATCTCATTCAGTTCCTCCGACTCTCCCTTCTCTTTGCAATCTCTCCCTCAAAACTTCATATACCTGCTGATCACTCCAGTCTCGCTCAAACTAAAAGGTCACGGAGGCCGCTGTGTGAAGAACAACACGGAGTGAAGACCGCAAACCACCGATCGAGGGTTACCGAAGGTAGCTCTCTTCTCGCCTTGTTCTCAAAAACCCTCAGGGTTGATTCGTGTGTGCTAATGATCTGAATATGTGGAAATTGTTGTGTTCGCAATAATGGTAGTTATACAAGCTAAGTTGTAAAATTAATGGATAGCTTTGACGTGAACACGAACGTTAATTTGGACGGGTTAATGTACATGCGTGAGTTTAAATCGTTGATGAACCATGGTGTTTTATTGTTATGAATGAATCCATGACTCACAAATATGCAAATATTTAAATGAAATCGTGATTTTGTAGTTCACTGTAGTTGTTAGTTAGAGGGGTTAGTGATATAGGGTTTCTATATGGGGAAGATGACATCGCGACGCAAGCTGTTATATATATATATATATATATCTTGAACTGGATAAAACAACAAAAAACAAACTGGCTGGGTGGTAAGGGCGCAGGGTTGGTGACTAGGTGTCACAGGTTCTAACCGACTGCCCAACTTATATTTTTCTTTTGTTCCTGATTTCTTTTTATCCTTGCAATCCTCCCCATAAGTTAAATAAAGCATGTTTACATGGTATTAATAATGGATAAGTTGTATGTTTTCATAAGGAGGGTTACTCTTGATACAAAAACATGACACACAAATTTTATAACTACAATTTTAGATTCTTTTCTTTATATAACTTGTGTATTTATTTTACTAAACAATCTAGTGACACCGCAACGTATCTTGCATGTTAAAAGAGTATGTAATCCTGTGATCTTATAAATTCTGTTAATTTATCTAACACGTTTAAATGGGAGACCTTCGCATGGAACATGATTGCCTTGAAATAAAAAAAAATTGATTAACATGTGTAGTTGGTTAGCGTAATTATTCAAACGTGAAAACATTATGTGCTTCTTGTTACCGCTTTAGGATGACTAGGATGCATGCTAGGAATGCTTAACTTGTACTTGCTTGCTATAATTGAAAACTTGTTAATTAAAGAACTCTCTTAAAATATAACTTTTCAGAATTGGAAAGTTTAACTAAAGAAGCAAACACATCAGTTAACAAGTGACCAACGTGTCGTCCCCCGTCGATTAAGTCAGTTCAGTTATTCATACACGGTAGTCTTACACAGTTACAAACATATAGGTGATTCGTAGGAATTCGTCAACACTTTCAATAAACTTTCTTGCCGAGCTCCCAAAGGTGAGTTCTCAAACATTTTTCTCTGAGTTTTACATTTAGAGAAAAGGAGCATGCTACGAACAGTTCTGGTAATATAATTGTAAAGCTGATCACGTATGTGCGAACATATAACACGAATTACAAGTCCTTACATTTCGAACCGTTAGTTTATGAGAAAGCGATGTAATCTTTGGTAGTACTACTGGGTTTGACAAACCCCACCCGCGTTAGTAGCTCTAACTCGACTGGATGTCGAACGGGTGTAAAATTAGCCTAGACAGTATCACCATCGTCCGTGTTAGGCGATGGTGGAAGGCATTACAAACACAAGCAGTCATGCTTCGATTGCGAATCACATAGTGATAGCATTATTGGCCTTGCTAGCTAAAATTACTATTATGATTACCATGGTACAACCATCTTATAAACATTATGGTGTAAACATCTTTACAACAAACAATTACTCTTTCTTACATTGATATTTATGAACTCACCAGCCTTTGCGCTGACCCACATAGCATGTCTTTCACAGGTATCTAGGTCTGGAGAACAATTAGGATGCATGCTTTGCATTGGGTCTACAACACATTTTAAAACCCCGTTGGTTTATTTTTTATTTGAGTTTAGCGCGTGTTTTGCGCAACATCGTTATTACTTTTATTTACGCTTCCGTGTTTCTCTAAAACTATTTTTGCATGGTTTGGTATGACTAATGACTCGGATCCTGGTTTTTCATACACCTCACGGTATAAACCCCGCATGTGGAAATTTGAGGGTGTGACAGATTGGTATCAGAGCCATTGGTTATAGTGAACTAGGTCTTGCATGTAGGCCAACTATAGCCGTAGAGTTGCATTAGTCATACACGAGAACACACACTTATTTAATTCCGTACAAGCATTACAATCATTATATATGTATACATATTATGTTACAGACATAGCCGGTCACTCATCTTCCCCTGCACCTTCTTCCCCTTCATCATTCGTAAACGACAAGAAGCCAACTCTGAAACACACATCATCAACATCATCCGAACTGAAGAAGCGTCGTACAAATCTGATCAATGACTTTAACGCCTATGAAGGACCTACGTATATTTATCTCCTTGAAGAAGACAACGGAGACTGGGAATGGTACGTTGACTTGGTGGAAACTTGGATTCATCAGGAGGATGTGCCCCCGCCACCATCAGCTGACATTCCACCTTTCACTCGTACATTACCAATCATACCTTATCACACAGATCAAGCACTTGCAGCCATCGTGGCTCGCGTGCACCGTGAACTGCGAGATATACAAAGAACTTCAAGCACAACTACTGGTATTCTCAAGCGCGAGAAGGACACTAAGAAGCTTATAGACCAAATTCATCATGAATTGGGTGTAGTCGATAAGCACCATACTGATTGGCATCTTATGCTGAGTAAAAGACTAGACGCACTAAATCTCAAGGTAATGGAAGCTGAGAAACGGGCTGCCGTAGCTGAGGCTAGAGCTGATATGGCTGAGGCTAGGGCAGTGGCAACAGAGGAAATGATCGCTAATGCACTACAGGTTCAAAACAACATGCCCGAGGAGGAGGGTTTTGTTGTCTCTACAGCTCGCAACAACTTCTAATTTAGCTTGAACCTAGATGGGAAGGCTGTTCCTATCCAACTAAATACTTTTAAATTTTAACTTCTGGATTTTGAATATTTTGTGAACGAGTTACAATTTATTTAGTAAAGGATTATCATTTAAACTTATGATGTTGTGGTCAACATTTTACTTTATTATTTACTTTATATCTGAGTGGTGTATTGTATGTAATTAAGTGTTCTCATTATGAAGATTTTTGAATGGAAGAACTATTTCTAGATGCTATGAATGACACAGAGGCCATGGAGATATCACGCTATCAGCTGTAGAACTCATGAATTTGATCAATGACAGAGAAACCGCAAGCCTAGAAGCCCATGCCCAAACTCAGAACCAAGGAGGAATTGGGGTGAGCGCGTGCAAGGCGTTCATGGACTGCAAACCCCATACTGACACAGACGAAACTGGAGCCATTGGACTTCTCAGATGGATTGAAGAAAATGAGACCATATTCACACGGTGCAACTGTCTTCCTACTAACTAAGTGAAGTTCGCTTCAAGATATTTGGAGGGACCAGCCCTCATATGGTGGCTTTCGCAGGTCCAGATGTTGGGACGTGTGGATGCGAGTGTCTTATCATGGGATAAATTCAAGAATTTGATTAAGGAGGAATACTACTCTCAAGAAGAGATCTAGAAAATGGAGGGCGAATTTTGGAAATTGGAAATGGAAAGTTACGAGATAGAAACATGTAGTACACGTTTTTATGAATTTGGCCTCCTTATGCCTGAAATTGGCTGGACGTACATATAACAGGGTCGAGATGTATATTGCAGGTTTAGTCCCACATATTCGGGAAGGGTTCACGACCTCAAACCCCACAACCAATCAACAGGCTGTCTGTATAGCACGCAAACTCAAAGATCAAGAAGTAAACCAGGGTATCCTACCTAGACGCGGTGTAGTGACTACTGCCTTGGAGAACAAAAGAAAATGGGCTAGCAACGACAACAGGGCATCATTTCCAAATCAACCCTCGCATAAACGAGGAAGGTTTAACAATGACAAGGCCATTAATCAGAACATCTCTAGCAAACAGGATCTGATTGCTTATGCTGGAAAATACCCATAGTGCAATAAATGTGACTATCACCACTGAGGCCAGTGTAACAAGTTCCGTTGCAAATGGTGCAGCAAGATGGGCCATTTTGCAAAGGATTGGTGGGGTGAGGCGCAAGGAAGGCAACAACAACAACATGGTTGTTACGAGTGCGGAAAAATAGGATATTTCAAGAAACATTGTCCCCAGACGGAGCAAAGCAAAGGGAAGTGGCACAAGCATGTTATTAACTCGATCACTAGTAAGTTTTCCTCCTAAAAACTTTCATACTAACATACCGGTTTGACACTTGTACTAGTAAACGTTCATATCGAAAATCTTGGTAAACTATTCAGGACAGAACCTGTTGAACCAGGATCCATATGCTCCATTGAACAAGTACCCTTACCCCGAACCAATGACTGGTTCAACCAGCACGAGGATTCGAACTCCTATTCAAGGATTAAAATTAAGACTAGATCATTTTCAGCCAAGGATAACGGAGAAGGATATCTCCAAAATGGCATTCCACATGGGGCTTGGACACTTCAAACTTTTGGGCATGCCTTTGAAATGACCAACTGCTTACCCATGTACTCTATATGTATAGTGTGTAAACTGTACCTTGACAAATTTGTCACCGCCTTCATAAATGATATATGAACCTACACGAGAGACAAGGAAGAACAACAGGAACAGTTACGATTGATCTTGTAACGATAAAGACATGAGAAGTTATGCACTAAGTTCTCAAAACGCGACTTCTAGATTCGGAAGGCCAAATTCCTAGTGTACGTGGTTAAGAAGAATGGATCATGTGTCGACCCAGAAAGGGTTGGCGTATCAAGGACTGGGAGGCACCCAGGAATCTAACAAGGGTGTAAAAGTTTCCAGAATTAACTAGATACCACAGATGATTCACTGATGAGTATATTGGTTACGCTTCACACTAGTTAAAGATCCACGACTGGAACTACACTACCTAGGATATGGAACCTTGAGGCAATGGCACTTACATTTGAAAGTTTAATTAACACTACCTGTATGGCACCAGGTGCACTACCTTCATAGATTATATTGGTCTAGAAGAGTTTACGCAAACAAGCATTCGCAGGCACAACGAAATGAACGGAATCCTATGTCCTTGTTGTCATTACGAGCCTTTATCATATTTCTAAACTCGCTTACTTACCAACCAGAGGGAAGACGGTTCTGGTAGGCGACTAGTACGCTCCTAAAGTACCAAAGGTGTGGTGGGCTAGCTAGAGTACACCCTATATATAAACACTAATGGTGCATTGGAAGTGGAACTAGGAGTCAGGCCAAGAACTAGCCTTGGATATCATAGAAGCAAGTATAGCACCGTAGCTGGTTCCCTAAGCAGAAAGGAAACCCCTTAACTTAATAAAGCTCGGACATTCCAACTCACTATATGCGCGGGACCACTAAAGCAAACTCAAGACGCTTAAGTCGAGGCACTATATGAAACTAATGTAGGGACGGGATTCTTGGGAGCAAACAATAAACTCTTTGAGGGCGAACTGGATGACATGCGTCAATATATGAGGGTTCTGGTAATAGAATCTCAAAAAGCGAGTAACGTATGAAGCTCACAGTTGGTACGGGTTAACGATACAAACATTGGAAAGTACTCTACTCATGACTGAAGTGAAGGCCGATATTAGAACTTGTGTGGGCAAGTGTCTGATTCGACCCAAGGTCAAGATCCTATACCAACAGTTATCCAAACTATTACAATCAGAAGCATCCTTAGGTGAAGTGTAGACAAGCATCTATGGACACTAGCACCAAACTATCTCGAACATCAGGCGAACGTAATACGATCTCGGTGATCGTTGGTTAAAGGACCACACCTACACACATTCTAATGATCAAAAGGACTGGCAGAATGGAAATGTTATTTCAGCCCTGCGGGTAAAAGATCCTCTCACGGCATGAGGTGCCACTTCAACCACATCGAGTCCCGATATTCAACTTACATCTCATTCCGGAAGGCGTTGGGAGTATGCCTTGACACGAGCGCTACGTATTATCCTCAAACATATGAGTGGAGTGAACGAACCCACGCATATCATTAGAAAACATGCCTAGGGCATGCGCGATGGACTCCGAAAACAACTGAGAAACATTTCAAACAGTCAGTGGAGTTTTCTACAACAAAAAGCTATCACACTAACATTGAGATAACAGGGTTTAAAACACCTTCCGGAATGAAAATGTAAGTCACTGACCTACTGGACAACGGTGGGTGATAATCAGCTCACATATCCAGAGTGGTACATGAGGTACCAAAAAGGATCATGCAAACTCAAGACCGCATGGCGACTTCTCAAAATCATTAGGAGATCTATGTCGGATCAACAATCCATTGAAGGTCACACCCTGGTAAGAGTCACCCGTTTTGGGAAAAACGTGGAAACCGGTCTTAACGCAGGAGGAAGTATTCTAGATCATAAATAGAATTATTCTAGCAACACGAGAGTAAAACATATTGGCAAGATGTAAATGTACACACATCAAACACAATGCATTTCATGCAGCTAACCAGAAGAGTGGTTATCACACGAAACACTCATCATTTCACTCGAGGAGTTGAGACTCGATGAACAATCATAACTCAGTGGGAACTAGTGAAAAAAATGAGCCAAATTGGAAAACAACACGAATATATAAATATATCAAACTTCAAGGTTCGTTGGGAACTTGAGGCAAATATCAGAGATCACAAGGAAACACGATGATCAAAAGATACGAAATGTTTACACAATTATTCGAACGGACAAACGCTGATCAACTAAAGTAACAGTTAAATTTTGGGTCAAAATTTTCTTCAACAAGGGGATGATGTGGCAACTGAAAATTTTATTTTCCTTTGTGTCTAGAGAATGAGCAACGATCTTAATTTTCAGGACGAAAATTCCTTCAACAAGGGGATGATGTGACACCCGGCGAAAACAAAACACGAACAATTATTTACTCGAACATACGTACATTCAACATCTATTAGGGACTAGTAGATGTGTCATTTAATTCATGAGCATTCACACACAAGTTGAATCGAGTCGGTCTTTGACGTTGGTGACTAATTAGCACGAAAACGAACAAACACGAATTGCCTAACTCATAACTTTATGATTTTATGTGACACTAAAGGTTAGTTGATCTACATGGTTTTATTCTCATATATGCTATGCATCAATCGAGCTCTCATGCTACGAAGTTATTTAGAAGTTCAAATGTAAACAAATAATAACTTGTATGAATACGAGCAAAAAGTAAACATTATTAAATTTTAGATTGCGATCCACACAAAAAAAAAAGTAATAAAAAAAGGGGAACTCAAACTAATTCGGAGGCCACATGTATTTATTTTATGAATTGGAGGGCAGTAGATTATTTTCCCTTTTAATTCTTGTAAATCCTAACCCACCTGCCATTCTTTCAAATCCGTAGCCCATCTCCACCAAATACCGCATTCTCGCATTATTTATCTCATTCAGTTCCTCCGACTCTCCCTTCTCTTTGCAATATCTCCCTCAGAACTTCATATACCTGCTGATCAATCCAGTCTCGCTTGAGCTAAAAGGTCACGGAGGCCGCTGTGTGAAGAACAACACGGGGTGAAGACCGCAAACCACCGATCGAGGGTTACCGACGGTAGCTCTCTTCTCGCCTTGTTCTTGAAAACCCTCAGGGTTGATTCGTGTGTGCTAATGATCTGAGTATGTGGAAATTGTTGTGTTCGCAATAATGGTAGTTATACATGCTAAGTTGTAAAATTAATGGATAGCTTTGACTCGAACACGAACGTTAATTTGCAACGGGTTAATGTACATGCATGAGTTTAAATCGTTGATGAACCATGGTGTTTTATTGTTATGATTGAATCCATGACTCATAAATATGCAAATATTTAAATAAAATCGTGATTTTGTAGTTCACTGTTAGTTGTTTGTTAGGGGGATTAGCGATATAGGGTTTCTATATGGGAAAGATGACATCGCGACGCAAATTAACGTTCGTGTTCTAACCCATAAGTGATATAAAGCATGTTTACATGGTATTAATAATGGATAAGTTGTATGTTTTCATAAGGAGGGTTACTCTGGATACAAAAACATGACACACAAATTTTATAACTACACTTTTAGATTCTTTTCTTTATATAACTTGTGTATTTATTTTACTAAACGATATAGTGATACCGCAACGTATCTTGCATGTTAAAAGAGTATGTAATCCTGTGATCATATAAATTGTGTTAATTTATCTAACACGTTTAAATAGGAGACCTTTGCATGGAACATGATTGCATTGAAATAAAAAAAATTGATTAACATGTGTACTTAGTTAGCGTAATTATTCAAACATGAAAACATTATGTGCTTCTTGTTACCGCTTTTGGATGACTAGGATGCATGCTAGGAATGCTTAACTTGTACTTGCTTGCTATAATTGAAAACTTGGTAATTAAAGGAACTCTCTTAAAATATAACTTTTCAGAATTGGAAAGTTTAACTAAACAAGCAAACACATCAGTTAACAAGTGACAAACGTGTTGTCCCCCGTCGATTTAGTCAGTTCAGTTATTCATACACGGTAGTCTTACACAGTTACAAACATATAGGTGATTCGTAGGAATTCGTCAACACTTTCAATAAACTTTCTTTCCGAGCTCCCAAAGGTGAGTTCTCGAACATTTTTCTCTGAGTTTTACATTTAGAGAAAAGGAGCATGCTACGAACAGCTCTGGTAATATAATTGTAAATCTGATCACGTATGTGCGAACATATAACACGAATTACAAGTCCTTACATTTCGAACCGTTAGTTTATGAGAAAGCGAGGTAATCTTTGGTAGTACTACTGGGTTTGACAAACCCCACCCGCGTTAGTAGCTCTAACTCGACTGGATGTCGAACGGGTGTAAAATTAGCTTAGACGGTATCACCATCGTCCGTGTTAGGCGATGGTGGAAGACATTACAAACACAAGCAGTCACGCTTCGGTTGCGAATCACATAGTGATAGCATTACTGGCCTTGCTAGCTACAATTACTATTATGATTACCATGGTACAACCATCTTATAAACATTTATGGTGTAAACATGTTTACAACAAACATTTACTCTTTCTTACATTGATATTTATGAACTCACCAGCCTTTGCGCTGACCCACATAGCATGTCTTTCACAGGTATCTAGGTCTGGAGCACAATTAGGACGCATGCTTTGCATTGGGTCTATAACACATTTTAAAACCCCGTTGGTTTATTTATTTATTTATTTTGGTTTAGCGCGTGTTTTGCGCAACATCGTCATTACTTTTATTTACGCTTCCGTATTTCTCTAGAACTGTCTTTGTATGGTTTGGTATGACTAATGACTCGGATCCTGGTTTGTTATACACCTCATGGTATAAACCCCGCATGTGGAAGTTTGAGGGTGTGACAGCATGCGTGAAGGGTCCACTGAAGGACGCTTCCGTGAAGGTGGCGCGACTGTTAGTTGCCGAAGGTGTTCACTGAAGGACGTGTGCATCAAGGTGACGCAGCTAGGCAATTAGCTGCACTATCCTGTCCAAAAATAGTACATGAGACAAGGAAAATGTTATGTATGTTATGTCTGCTCATGAGGTAGCAGAAGAAAGGTTATGAGGTAGTAGAAGAAAGGTTAAGATATGATATGTTGTCATGACTAGTTAAGAAGAATAAGATGTGGACTAAGGCTATGGTAAAAAAGTGAAACTAATATGTATGTCCATTTAATTGTTATGTGTGCTGCGTTTATGTGGTATATGTGTTTACATGAATTGAGACAGGTTTTAATGATCCAATGGTTTTCAAATGAAGACATAGAACTCGCCAGCGTAAGCTGATCACTTGAGCATGTATACTAGGTTCTACAGAGGCATCAAGCAGCAAGGGTAAGGATTGTACGTAGATGGCTCCGGTGATGCTTACTAGTTGGCGTTAAATGATATGTTATGTTGATTTTAGTTATGTTGTTTATGCTTCCGCTGTGTAAGACGTGATTATGTTGTATAAATAAAGTTTCAGTTTCCGATGTTTTTGACATATCTGATAAAATCATGTGCTGATGAGTAAATCCGATGAGTGACGATCGCCCACGTAGGGGCGGGCGTTACAAGTTGGTATCAGAGCAATGGTTTAAGAGATTTGGGTACTTCGAATAGTACCTAAACTTAAACTAGGACTCTGGGAAGGATAAGAAAGTGAAATAAGGTGAAGAATGCCAGTAGGATAGCTAGTGCTAGCAAGGTAAAAGGTTGCATTAAACATACATCAGGAAGGACCTAGGATATACAAGTATGGAAGGTACCCCGATGGTAATTAGCTACTGACATTTGGTAATAACCATAGGAGCATATCTCGGGTACGGAATGATATATGGCCTGAATGCAGAGTTAAGTCATGTGATGGTAAGACGCATGGTCAGTGCCAAGGAAAGATGAAGGGAATGAGGACATTAGGGAAGAATATGATGAATAGCGACTGGGTTTTGAATGCACTATAATTATGTAACTGTAGTGGCGCCTGCATTTATCTAATTACTATGCATTTAAAGTTTGGAAACTTATTATCATATGAATTCTTAATGTTGCGCATTCCCAATGTAGGTTGAAGATATGGCTAGAGGTGGGCGTACGGGAAGACGCACATGTGCTAATCCTGGTCCAGAAGGTGACGCTGGGGCTAATGCATTTAGTAATGAACAAAATGCAGCTATAGCTGCAGAAATAGCGCAAGCGTTTCAGGCTACAATGCCATGTTTAGTAGCACAACTCCTGGGAGCTGCTGGCGAGGCCGGTGTCGGAGGGGCTGCTGGTGGAGACACTGGAGGAGATGGTGCTGGTGTAGGTGCTGACGGAGATGGTGTTAGTGGAGGCGCCGGGGATGATGGAGCCGATACTGGTGGTGGTGTTGGCCCTGGTGCTGGTGGTGGAGGTAATCCTCCTAGACAAGGATGTTCTTACAAGTTGTTCTATGGGTGCAAGCCACCATCCTTTAGGAAAGAAAGATGCTATGGCTACCTTTAGATTGATACATGAGATGGAAGCTATGATATCTATTAGCGAGTGTGACGAGACTCAGGCTGTCAAGTATGCTGCACATTTATTTGTTTCTGAAGCACTGTTTTGGTGGGAAATGATCAAGCAGACTAAGGGTGAGCAGGAAGTTATAAATATGACTTGGAATGATCTAAAGAAGCTAGTGATGGAGAACTTTTGTCCACGTCATGAGTTGGACATGTTGGAGGTGAACTTCTTGAGGATAGAAGCTGGGTATATGACTCATGGCGAGTATACTAAAAAGTTTAATATGATGGATTGATAACTTCCCGATTTGGTATCGACTAAGGAGATTAGAATTCCGTGTTATGTGCAAGGATTTCCATCTGAAGTGCGTCAGTTAGTCAAGGGAATGGCCGGCACCTAAGACCTATCAGTCAACGGTGGATCTTAGTGCAGTTTTGTATGATGAAATCTATGGGGAGTTAGGGAAACCTGTGGAACCGAAAAGGAAATGGAATGAGTCTTCACGGGGTTTAAAGGAGACACGGGAAGGGGCTGGAAAGAAACCGAAAGGAAATGAGATCCCTAAATGTAAGACATGAGGTAAGCTGCATAAAGGAGAATATCGACAGGGATCGGGTCAGTGTTATCAGTGTAGTGAGACAGGGCATTCTAAAAAGGATTTCCCTAAGTTGGTATTAACTCCCACGCCATTGCAAGCCCTTCCAGCAAGTGGAAGTGGACCAAGGACAGCTTTTGCAAGAGCTTTTAGTATAATGGAGCTAAGGAAGGAGGAGCCCAAGGCCTTGACAGGTACATTTTAGTTGTTATGTGATGTGCCTATTTGTTAAAGTTTGTTTAAATGTGTAATGTGTTATAATGTTATATGTGTGGGTTTTGAATGCTTTCTACGATATAGCTTAGATAATAGAATCCGGTAGGTAGTGACTATAGTGCTTTAGAGCCTTCAGAGCTTGTTAGGAGGAACTTATGCTCTAGGAGATGTTGTTTCTTTGTCATCAAACCAAGGGTCAAAAGCGCATGGCAGTCAAATGAGCTACGTGATGAGGAATTCCAGGAAAGGGTGGAGAAGGCATCGTCAAGAATCCCGTGAAGAAGCTACCTCGAAGGGCTTTGAGTTACGTCTTCCTTTGGGCAACTACAAGGTCATCAAGCTGGATATCTTTGAGTATACGAGATATGTAACAATAAGCATGATGAGAAGAAAATTGTGAAGTTTATGTATGGGCAACATATAGAGTTATGAAGCTGAGAATGGGGTATGAATTTTCTAGATAAGAAGGTATCAGGTTTTGAGGACGAAACCTATTTAAGGGGGTAGAATTGTAACACCCCGATTTCTTAAGCTAGAAATAGACCCAAAGATATATGGTATTTATGAAGGTTTCATGACTTGGAGATGATAAAGGATTGAAAATAAGGAACGTGGGTGAAAAGGGACTCAATTCCGAGTTGTAACGAAGCGGGAATCACGAAACAAGATTTGGGTTTCTGCCGAACGCGCGATATGGCCGTATACATGATACAGTCGTATCGAATGCTAGCGAGCTGATTTTTGAGCTGACACGTGTTGGACAGTTGCAAAATACGGTCGTATTGACTTAAGGGGATACGCGCCCGTATTGTGTCCGGACCTATAAAAACTCAATTTCAAGTAGATTCGTTCATTTCTGACGTATTCTCTCGAGTCCTCCGCTCCAAAGGGTTTGAATAGACTCCAGAAGGCTGTTGGAAGGCTAGAATCAAGTGTCTAAGGTGTGAGATCATTTACGTAAGTGTTCTGCTTAGTTTAGATCATAATTTTAAGAAATTGTGACGCTTATTGATGGGTTAGATGAATTTGGGCTATGAGCAGAAGCTTGGATTGATGGTCTGAAGCTGTAATGGGTGATTGATCATCAAGAAACGGAAGCATTAGAGGTAAGATCCTACATTCATGTAAAGTTGCTATATTTGGAAAGTTATGCCTTTGCATGTGTTGATCTAGGGCAATTTTGGTTGTTTCCAGTGGTATGGATAAGGGGGTTAGTGTTTAATTGCTATAAGAATGCTTCTGGTAACAAGAAAATGGATAAACAACAACTGGAAATGGACAAAAGGGAAGATTTGGGTTCTACTGGGTTTGAATACGCCCGTATTGTAGGTAAGGTGATACGGCTGTATTCATAATATGGATGAATACACCAATATTAGGTGAAGTTTGATACAGCCGTATTCATGGGGTTGCCGTATCAGAATTCGTATTATGAGTCTTATGTTTTAGGGAGTTAGGCAGAAATCAGTTAAAAGAATTTACCCGCGATACGGCCGTATTGGGGTAATGTGATACGGTCGTATTCGGGAAAATCATAATATGAAGTTTTGTCTAAGTGATTGGATCTGATCCATTCGAGACGGGTTTGGTCCTTAAAGTAATGTGGCATGTTAGGAATTTAATTTCACAAGGATGTTTTGATTTAGGTCATCAGATAAGGTGAGTAGTTGATTGCTTCGGTTAGCTACCAGGAATCGTGATATTGCGGTGCTAGACTCAGGTGAGTTCTATGAAGCCCTGCTTAAAATGTTTTAACCGTTTTGGGCTGGTATACATGCTATGATTCAATATGCTTTCAAACGTTTATGTGTTAAACATGCTACAAAATGTTTTCAATCTTATATGTGCTTATGATTTGCAAAGGGATTACTTGTATGTAATATGTTATGTGCTATTACCTTGTTTTGAAATCAAGTGACCAAGTGGTGAAGGAATTGTTAGTGGACGTAGAAGTGTATCTAGTATTATGTGCGAGAATTAGTGTGCATTTACTATTTCATTATGTGGTGGCAACGCTACGGAACTTCCTATATATAAGCATAATGTTATAGTTTCTTGGTATATCGGAAGTGTGGTGGATATGCTACAGTACTTCCTATATATAAACACGGACGGTAAATTGGCAGATGCCCACTAGTTGCAACATATGAATACTTCATCACTGTCCACTAATAAACCTAAGGCACTTGGGTGCTTGACTAGGAGTGGGTAGTGCAACCAGGAGGTTAGGATTACCTATAAGAGGTACGCTATGATTTGCTAGAGCTTTCTAGTAAGATGCTTCACAAGGTCATGAAGGTCGATGGTACTAAAGGGGACTCCTGAAAGACGGAAACGTAAGGGGAGTTAAGGGTAGTGTTCTTGAAGGACGCATGCGTGAAGGTGGCGGGGATGTCAATTGCTGAAGGTGTTCACTGAAGGACGTGTGCATGAAGGTGACGCAGCTAGGCAGTTAGCAGCACTATCCTGTCCAAAAAGAGTACCTGAGACAAAGAAAATGTTATGTATGTTATGTCTGCTCATGAGGTAGCAGAAGAAAGGTTAAAATATGATATGTAGTCATGACTAGTTAAAAAGAATAAGATGTCGACTAAGGCTATGGTAAAAAGTGAAAGTAATATGTATGTCCATTTAAATTTTATGTGTGCCGCGTTTATGTGTTATATGTATTTACATGAAATGAAAAAGGTGTTAATGATCCAATGGTTTTCAAATGAAAACATAAAACTCACCAGCGTAAGCTGATCACTTGAGCATGTATACTAGGTTCTGCAGAGGCATCAAACAGCAAGGGCAAGGCTTGTATGTAGATGGCTCTGGTGATGCTTATTAGCTGGCATTAATGGATATGTTATGTTGATTTTAGTTATGTTGTTTATGCTTCTGCTGTGTAAGACGTGATTATGTTGTATAAATAAAGTTTCAGTTTCCGATGTTTTTAATATCTCTGATGAAATCATGTGCTGATGAGTAAATCCGATGAGTAACGACTACCCACGTAGGGGCGGGCATTACACTTCCCATCCGGCTATTCAGTATTTATGGTAATTTAATTTTGTTTTCTTTGTCTTGCATGTTAGGTTTTTTTTGCTATTTCGTTGCGACTTTCATTTTGCTTTCATGTAATTTTTGTTCAATTTACTGTTTTAGTTGCGATTGAGTATGATTGGATGTCTAATGTAGTGTCTGATGATGAAACTTTTTTAGTTTTAGTTGGTAATTAGATTTGTTGAATGTAGTTTGTTTGGATTTGGGCTGACCTAAATAATAGCTTCATTAATGAGTAAACTTCTTTTTTAGTCCTTAAGGTTTCACCTTTTTAACCATTTTAGTCCTAACTTTTAAAAAATCCGATTTTAGTGTCTGAGGTTTCATTTCAATTTCAGTTATGATCCCAAAACTAACACCGTCAAAATTTCATCTTATTTTTTTTACATGACAAAAATGCCCTTAGGTTAAAAGAACAAAATCGCTCATTTCCTTTCTTCATAAAAAAATGAACTTTCAATTTTCCTTTTCGTCCTTCTTCCACCTCCTCCCCGTCGCCCAACTCTCCATCACCGTCAACTACGGCACCCTTAGAGAAAATCTCCCATCACACTGTGAAAATATATGACATGAATCTTGACATCATATCAGTAGTAGATCAGGTCCCCCTTTCAGTTTCCGGTATCAATCATCATCTCCGGTACTAATTTCGTCAACCGGAAATTCAAAGCTATTCACAAGTCAACTAACGAACAAAAACAAACTGAAAGACGTATCAAAATGAATCTGATGGAGCAAAAAATAAGTACCATTGTAAGAATGCAATCTCATCCTTTTCTCATTGATCTTTGGTCAATATATATATACAATATTTACAACTAGCAACCTCCTAGAATAATAACATTTACATAAGACAATACATGCTAATATACCCCCTCAGTCTAAGGGGGAGGATTCCGGATGCTTAGACTGGTGCGAAATTCATCAAATAACATTCGAGGCAGTCCCTTCGTAAAGATCTTGGCTAACTGGAAGCAAGAAGGGATGTAATATATGCGGACCATGCCTCCTTGCACCTTTTCACGAACGAAGTGAAGATCTATTTCAATGTGTTTTGTTCGTTGATGGTTGATGGGATTTTCAGACATGAAGATCGCGCTCACATTATCACAATAGACAATGGAGGTACGAGACAGTGGAAGACCGAGTTCAAGTAATAAATTCCTTAGCCAGTAGATTTCGGCAACAACGTGTGCAATGCCCCTGTATTCAGCCTCTGCACTGGATCTAGATATGGTGGTCTGACGTTTGGAGGACCAAGAGATAAGGTTGTTTCCGAGAAATACACATGAGCCGGAGGTGGAGTGCCTGGCATCCGGGCACCCGGCCCACCCAGCATTTGTGTAAGCCACTAAAGATGTGGGTGAGCCACAACGAAGGTGTAACCCCATGGAGATTGTGCCTTTAACATATCTGAGGATTTGTTTAAGGGAATGGAAGTGACCGAGACGAGGGTCATGCATGTGCATGCAGACCCGTTGAACTGCGTATGAGATGTCGGGCCTGGTGAAGGTGAGATATTGTAAAGCCCCAGTGAGGCTTCTAAAAAGAGTGGGGTCGTCCACCTAGACACCGGCATTGGCGCCAAGTTTCCCTGCAGTATCAACGGGGGTATGACAAGAGTTACAATTGCTCATCTTTGCCCGAGCCAGTATGTTTTCAGCATATGTTTGTTGAGAGAGAAAGAGGCCCTGCTGGTTGCAAGAGACTAACCCAAGAAGTAAGAAAGGGGACCCAAGTCTTTCATGGAAAATTCCTCCGAAAGATGACGCATGATGGAAGCTTTTAGTGTAGGAGATGACGTGACCAGGAGGATGTCGTCGACATAGAGCAAAATATAAGCAAAATCTGACCCCTGCCTGTAGATAAAAAGAGAATGGTCACATAGACTGTGATGAAACCCGAGCGTAGATACGTAATCTGTGAACCGTTGGTACCACGCCCGACGGGCCTGTTTGAATCCATAGAGAGCCTTGCGAAGACGACACACATAGTCTGGAAATCTCTGATCACGAAAGCCCATGGGCTGATGCATGTACACCTTTTCAGGAGGTGGCCGTGGAGAAAGGAATTTTTTACGTCCAGCTTAGCAATATCACAATTATTAACAACCACTAGGCTGAAGCACAGTTCGTATTGTGGCTGGCTTGACCACTAAGCTAAACGTCTCCTGGCAATCCACTCCAACATGTTACGACCTGCCATCACAAACAAGACGCGCTTTGTAGCGCTCAAGTGTACCGTCAGATTTATTTTTATGTTTAAATAACCACATGGAGCAAACAATGTTCATAGTGGGTTGTCGTGGTACGAGGTCCCACGTCTTATTGTCGATAAGCGCGGTAAATTCATCGTGCATGGCTCGGAACCAAGTGGGGTTAGATATGGCTTCGGCGGGGCATTTTGGAGGTGGTTCGATGGCGGTGGAGGTGTGAAGATTCAGGGGATGTTTGGGTTTAGAAATATCAGACATGCTACGTGTGTGGATTGTTCTCGTAGGCGATGGTGGGGGAGGTGGTGCTGGTGCCGCATGTGGTGATGGCGATGGTGGTGAAGAGGAGTGGATTGCCGGGGTTGGTGAGGGAGATTGAGTGGGAGTAGAGGTGAAAGTGGGGGACAATGGGGAGGACACGTTTGGAGTGGGGGAGGTAGATGATGAGTGGTGGGTTGGCGTTGGGTGGGGAGTGGAAGAGGCAGGTTGGTGGGTTGGTAGAGTTGGGCTAGGAGAGACATATGAATGTGGGCTTTGTAGGGCAGTTGGGCTTGGTGGTGGAGTTTCGGTTGGGCCAGATTGTGAGGGGGTTGGAGTAAACCAAATGGAGGGATGGGGATTGTGATCTAGGAATTGATAAGTAGGGGTTTGGTGATGAAGTGTGGCAAATGGGAATGAGGTGTCGTCAAACATGACGTGACGGGATATGATGAGCCGTTGGGTGGGTATGTCGAAGCACTTATAACCACAGTGGTTTGTAGGGTGGCCAATGAATACGCATGGAAATGATCGATTTTGAAGTTTATGAATGGTGGTGGAGGGGATAAGGGGATAGCATAGACACCCGAATGTTCGAAGGTGTTGGTAGGTAGGGTGTATGTGGTAGAGAAGGAAGGTGGGGGTGGAGTGGGATTTGACTTTGGCGGGTAGTATGTTGAGGAGGTATGTTGTGTGTTGAAGGGCGTGGTGCTAAAAGGTGGTGGGGACAAAGGATTGGCTTAGAAGTGTTCGGATAATATTGTTGATTGTCCGAATTTTTCTTTCGGACTTCCCATTTTGAGGGGAAGTGTATGGGCAAGAAAAACGGAATTAGAGTCTGTTGGTGGCACAAAAATCATGGAAAGCTTTATTATTAAATTCGGTGCCA
>JBCNJP010008752.1:0-17302 GCA_039602395.1 Deinandra increscens subsp. villosa
GATGTTCATGAAGATTCTTTCCGCAGAAATCTTCAATGGGTTTCATGACGGGAACTTGGGACTTCCTCTTGATCAGTATCAGCTTGAACTTCTTGAAATGAACAAAAAATGAAATGGAGGACTCTCATTGACTTGCTTTTCATGAAAGAACTGGTTTTTGCCGAATCCTCGGTAACTGTCTTGAATCTTCAAAAATTAGAGGGTAAAAAGTTTGAACACCTCTAACTTTGAAGAACTTGGTTGTTGATCTTGGGTCTTCATGATCTCTGACTGCTCTCTGCATCATTTTCTTCATCAAAGATTGACTTGAAATCTTCAGCTTCCCCTAAACATATGAACATCTTCTTTGAAAGCTCTTTGATGCTTTTGAAAACTTGTAAAGACACCAACAACTTCCCCTGAACAGTTGCTTTTCAGATGGAAGTCTTGTCCGGCTGGTTCTTTAACTTTTGAGCAGCAGCAGCATCAGCAGCATCTTTCTATCATCAACCTGTCTGACACTCATTTAAAAAAAATACTCCACCAGACATTTGATGACTGGTCTTTGGGTTAAGAAGGTAATTATCATCTGTTCAGTTGATTCAAATTAACATAATTTTAACCAAAAACCCTAATATAAATTACGGGTTTTCTATAAAACTTCCCCTGAACCCAAGACCTCTAAAGACTTCCCCTTAGCTGATAACTTCCCCTCAGCTAAGGACTTCCCCTGAGATAATACATATTATCTACGAGTTCCCTTCAGATACTATGTATTATGGAAGTGTTTTTCATTAGATAATAAGTATCATCCTCGAGTTCCCTTCGGATAATACTTATTATCCCCTCTCAACCCCTCTTCTTCCCCTAAAAATTTGTCAAGATCTGCAGGGGGCATACTGTAATGCATCAAAACCCATGAAAACACATTTTGACTTGTTAAGTTAACCTGGCCAAGACGTAAACACAACCAAAAAGAACTTAAAGACTCACACACGAAAGATAAAAATAAACAAATACTTACCAATATCAAACATGAGAAAGTTTACAAGGGATCAAACCGTATGAATCTGACTGAGGAACCCTTTGCAGCTTCAGTTACTCGACTAGTCCAGGTGATTGCCGGTATGTTTGTCCGTTTTAAACTCAGACCCGTTCAAACCCAACCAAATGCATCATGCTTAAAAGATTACTAATTACCAGCATGTTTAATCGTCCCCACACCCAATTGTACATAGCAAAACCTACCCAACCTCAGAGTTTATTGAGGATTCACAAACCCCCAACTTGAGGAACCATGCAAGACTACCACTTATTTCATTAATCATCAGTCGGTGATCAGGTCGGCCGAATAAGCACGCAAAGAAGACCAAACTGAATGATTATTTTTCATTTTCTTTTCTTTTTCATTTCTTTTTCTTTTATTTTTCTTTTCATTATGTGGTATAGTCATAACAGCAGAAACATGGCGTGTGAGAAAGTGAATACTAGGTATAATTACCACTCTCAACCAGTTTTTGTCGGGACTTAGTTTTTTTAAACCATGTAAACTGAGATGAGAAACTAAAACATATATATTTTTTAAGTACATTGCACTTACATTGGTGGTCATAAGATTAGGTCGAGCCTACCGAGCATATCACCGTTGAGCTTGCTTTTCACTTCTGCTTTACACGTGTCAGTCATCTCCAATCCTGACATATTTAACTTCCCCTACCTTTCTCAGAAACAAACACAAACAAACTATTAAAAAATTAAAAAGCACACTATTTTTGAGGGGTCAACTTTTTCTTCATCTTTACATTTCTTCCCCTTGCTTTTTGATTTTTTAATGTCACAACTTTTGTGAACATCATTCATTTAATTTTTTTTAACACGAACACACACAAACAGAACAAATAAAGACACACACATCAGGGCAAGCTAATCTTCAAAGTATGAATTTGAAAATTTTGAGAAGTGGGTTTCATGACATGCACACTAAATTGCATTAGAAGTCAAACACTTCAACAATCAAGCACCAAGTGAAAATTTTAGGAACTCGAGGATGATACTTATTATCTAATGAAAAAGACTTCCATAATACATAGTATCTGAAGGGAACTCGAAGATAATATGTATTATCTCGGCAGAGCAATTCTTCAGCAGTTGAACAGATTTGAAAGCATCAGTCAAGGGGGAATTGTTGGAACTTAAAATCTATGTGACTGACGCCATCAAATCTGTTTACCGAAGCATTCGACTGAAGAATCCATGTGATATGATTCAGAGACGCGGGTTGTGATGCTCGAGGCTTGCAGTTTGGACCGAACACCGTTTTCCGGAAAAGTCAATCGTTCGGGTCAATGGTCAACGTAAAAGTCAACGGAAGATCGGTTCGAGCGAGTCAAGTTTCGGATTAATTAAATCAAATTAATCAACTTTGATTTAATTAATATTTATGTTATTTGCCTTTCTTGTAATTTTGTTCATTTATGTTTTTGTTGTTAGTCACCCTCACTATATATATAGTGGAGGGTGCCCATTACAAGAAAGAGTTTCTGAGTGTGGAGATGATGATTTTCTTGTAGAGTGTGAGATTTCCATTCTAGAGAGAGAGAGTGAGTCATGAATTTCTAGAGAGAGATTGTGTGTTCTTCATGATTTCTTGATTGTAATCATTCGATTAATGAAATCATTCGATTTGTTCATCATCTTTCTTAAGTTTTGATTATTCTATGATTCTTCTCATCTTCATCTTCATCTCATTTTGAGGTTTTCGAATCTAAACTTTTGTTCTTGCTCAAGATCAGGATTCTTGATGTGAGAATCGGTCCTGACAGGTTGTTCTCGGCACATGATTGAAAAAAGGGGCCTATTAAAAAATACTTATATTTTTGCAATGATAGAGTTTTGCTATCTCTGTGAAATCAACAAGAAGGGAAAATCTTTGGAGGATGATATATATCTACTGAGAAGATAACTTTGAAGAAAATTAATCTAGTTTCTGAACTTCATTTTGGTCTACTCAGCGTCTCGCTCTTAAGCTTGTGACAAGAAATTAATTTATACCTCTCAACATCATTACACTTACCCTCTCATTTTGACGGCTAACGGATCTGAGTCCGACAAACCTTGCCGCCTTGCGACACGCGACGTAGCTTCGACACAGAAGTTGTCGCCGCTGATCGCATCATTGCGCGCCGCCGGTCTCATACCGCCACCACCACCGACTGACACTGTCGTGTCGGTTTCGTTCTCGGCTTCCTTTTCATTCTAGCAATCGTTTGTTGCATTCCGGTATCTCAAACGTTTGTCAACACCGCTAAGGAACATCTAAAAACCTACTTGTTAGTTTAGATGTTAATTTATGTTATTCGTATTTGCACGTTTAAGTATTATCAATGATCCCGTTGATAATGTTTAAATAAACTGCTATTGGTGTTGCTTTGTATTCCGCTGTGTTAACACTAATTTGTAAACTGTTAATTATACCGATTCGGTAAACTTGTTTCGTAACTAATAGGTAACCTGGATGCGACTGAAAAACCCAACATAACTATCTAGCACTTTGTTACTACTGTTGATTGTTATGTAGAAATGATTAAAGAATTTGTTACTACTGTTGATTTTTATGTAGAAATGATTAAAGAAGTTTCGCTAGCGCAAGCTTTATGTACCTGATAACTTGCACCCCAGTAAGAAACGAATCTATTAAAACAACTAAGAATTATCATGGTTATTCGAAAGGAAGTCAAAAGATTAAAGTGAATCAAGTTTATAGATAAGTTTTAATTATTCTGATTTAGTTTTAGTTATCATGACTATTTCTTTTAAAATTGAAGTTAGTATTTAGACTGGTTTGCTTTGTTGACACCTGAATGGTTTTTGTATGTGTAGTAGAATTAGAGTTTTTATTTAAATTAATTTCAATCAAGCTATTATTTCTTGAAGGATGGATTATGATACCCAGTTCGAGAAGGTAGCCCATCCTTCATATTACATTTGTTTCACACGGTGATAGTTTTCTTATCATTTCTCAATTTTTTTTAACGGTAAATACCCGGTTATTCGAGAGTCTCATCATGACAAACGATACTATCCATGACACACTATGACCACAGACCATACGAGTAATCAGGACCCTCTATGTTGTAAAAATTAAGGTCATTTCAATTTATTTAGTCATTAAAATTGAAGTTCTATAAAAACTAAAATAAGGTTTGTTCACCTACGGCCAAATTTTATTCAAAAAGAGAGTATCGATGAACAAATGTATCTACCCAAGATAATTCAACATTATTTATCCGACTCGTTTTCTAAAACGATTAAAACCATATCAAGCCTATGGAGCCTTGAGGGAGTTGGCGACATCAATGACAAATCGGTATCTAACATCAGATTTCAAAACTCGCTCCATGGCAGTGTTCACATAATCTATCAGAATCAACTCAATATCTGCAGTTATTCCATGTTCCGCTGCAAAATCAAGCATTTCTTGAGTCTCTTTTATCCCTCCAATCACACTACCCGTAACGATCTTCCTCCCTGTAAATCGCAACTTGTTAAACAAAATGCATAAGGTTTCTAAACCAAAATATTCTATCAAATAACGGAACACGCACTAACCCATAATCAAAGAAAATGCAGGTATCTCAAGTGGCTTTTCCGGTATACCCACAAGAACAAGCTTCCCCTCTTGTTTAAGCACACTTAGCATTGGCGCAATCGGGTGAGTCGCAGAAACCGTGTCAATTATTCCATCCAATGAACCTACTACAGACTGGGTACAATAGCACACCAATTAATATATACACAATCTTCTTCAAATTCACGGATCAAGAAAGATACAATAAATTTATACCCCACCTTCATCTGTTCAGGGTCTTTGCTAACGATGAAATGGTCGGCTTTAAGCCCGTCAAGCGCTTCTTGCTTCTTAGCCGGGGTGGTACTGAAAACCGTAACCTCAGCCCCGAAAGCCTTAGCAAACTTAACCGCAACATGACCTAGCCCACCGAGACCAACCACACCCACCTTCACACCAGGTTTGTCTAGTCCAAAGTATCTGAGTGGGCTGTAAGTCGTGATACCAGCACATAACAACGGCGACCCCGAATCGAGTGGCAAGTTATTCGGCCAACGCAGAATGAAATGCTCGTCTGCGACCATGTGATCGGAGTACCCACCGTATGTGCGTGTACCGTCATAGTAAGGGGACACCATAAGTTAGAATATTTTTAGGACAGTAGTTTTCAAGATCATTTGCACAACTTTGACATGATCTGCAAGATCCCACCAAACATCCAACCCCAACTTTGTCCCCAACTTTGAAGTTTTCTACTTTGCTGCCCACTTCTGTCACTACACCCACGATCTCATGCCTACATTAATCATCAGTAAGAAAAATTCAATGGCGAAATTGAACGCGAAAATGAAGAGTATTCTATTTAATTGAAACATACCCAGGAATCAAAGGATAAGTAGTCATGCCCCAATCGTTCTTGATAGAGTGAAGATCGGAATGGCAGATCCCGCAATACAGAACTTTGAACCTTACGTCTTTCTCACCCGTAGCCCTGTAAATCATCATCATTATTATCAACTTTTTAAAAAAAAAAATCTGATATGAGAAAAAACGAGTACCTTCGGGAGAAAGTGAGAGGAGAGAGAACTCCGGAAGTGTCTCGAGCGGCATAACCGTAGGCCTTGATTGGGTGCTCAGATTCTGGTGATTTTGCCATTGATGAATTGAGGCTTCTGGTGGAGGAGAAAGTGGTATAAAAAGAGGGGAAATCTATATGATGGCGTAAGTGGAAATCTTCAGATTTTATATGATGACGTAGGCAGTGGCGTAAGAGAAGTTTATGGAATGTTTGAGTTAATTCTATATGATGGCGTAAGTGGAAATCTTCAGATTTTAATTACTACTAAATTAGTGGAGAAATTATTTACCAAATATGTGTAAATTGAAAAATATTTATAAAAGTAGTATTTTCTTCATTTAATATCATTTAATAGTTTCTCTCTTCTAATTTAATTGAATATTTTTTTTGAACGGTCAACTGAACTGTGAGGAATAAACTGAAATTAAAGATTTTGTATATTACAGAGGCCTGGATGTACTTTTCTTAAGTACAGGGGGTATATCTGTCAACTTGATTCTCAGGTTGTTAGTTACCGTTGGCAGCCTTCTTATAGGGGATTAGGTCGCGGGTTCGAGTAGTGCGTTCTGCGGTTACCTTCTCCAATTTCTTGTTTCTATTTTTTCCTTTCAATTCTTGTTTCCATTATCAATTGTATTGAATCTCGTTTGGTTTATCATGAATCAATTTCATTTTCGTTTATGAATTCGAGTTAGTTTATCACATCAACAAATATAGAATTGCCAGCTGGCCCAACCCAGTCGTACGGAGCCCTTAAGCACACACAAGTTATCTCCAGTTCCGAGGAAAACCCACCCGCCCGAAGGCTCACTGGTGGTAAAACCCGGTCGCTCTCGGCATCAAACCAGAAACAACAAGGTTCTGGTCTTCCTTCATAGAGCCCCCATGCCTCAGAACAATATTGTTGTGAGAAAAGATATAACCTGAGTCACTTAGACACAAAATGATTACCTTAACCAATCCAACAATATGCCATTGGCTAATTTAATTGAATATATTTAATTTATTTATATGTATTGATCTAATATGTCTTTAATAGCAACTAAAAACATATGCTTCAACCTACGATCTCATCATTTTTTAAATTTTAATAATTTAACTTAGATAATCAAGGTAAATAATATACAATATTTTATCAAACTTATAATGTTAAATATTCCGGACATATAAAACCAACGGCTATGCAAGAAAAAAAAATTAAGATAAACACAAACAAAAATTTTTAGATAGAGATTTAATATTGTATTAGTCTTACTAGGTTAGTAACCTGTGTAATACACGGGTTGAATATTAGGTTTATAAGTTAAGATCAATAAAAAAAAATTGATTCAGATGTTTGAAAATTATGAATGACATAATTTGTTATCAATTTTAATTATTAAACCAGAGTTGAGTTTGTCCAAATTTAAGAACTATGACAATATGAATTTTATTATCTAGTAATAGATCCAGTAAAAGTAATCATGTTTGACCGATCTAAAATTTTTATATTTGATGTTGTATTTTAGGTTAGATAGTCGACATTTTACAGACCAATGTTGTCATGTTTCAAATCTGCCTTTATAAAACAGCAGGACCACCGACATGATCATTTTAGTTGTTAAAGAATATCAAATAGTTATCTTATAGTTGCTAACTATAATGAATGATTTGTTGACCATTAAAATAACTATTTGTATAGTGAATAATAGAGAATATTTTTAAATAGAATAAACTAACACACAACATTAGGAACTGTAACAATGACAACTTTCTTAGATAATTAGAATATTAATCATAATGCGTATCAAATAGAATAATAAATATGTATATAAATGTAAAAAGAAAAAAGAACATTGTAAAGAAATCAAGAAAACCGAATCAAAATAAAATTAAGCAACAAAACAATATCCAAAAATTTAATTGTTTACAACGATTATTGTTCACTTGAAGAATAATTATTTTTATTGATTTTGTATAAAAATTAATTTGTTAACATGAAATAAAGTATTTAATTGTGTTTTAAATGTAATTTGAATTGTACATTTGGAAAGATTTTGTATTAAATATAATGTTGAATTGTATTTTTAGAATGTAGTAATAAATTTTTTATATTCATTGTGGTATTGACAAGTGGAATAATGATGTGGATGATTATCTTGAGGCTCTAGAAAGAAGACATGTGGACACCACTTTAGTGCTTTATTAGAATGAAAGATAATATTAAACTAGAGCTTATTTAGAAGGAAAATTGGATTTAAATAATCCCAACTTTTGAGGGTTGGCCAACAATAATCCCACCTTCAAAAATAACCTCCACCGGTCCTAACTTTTACTATATTTACTTATATTGGTCCCAACGTTAAAAGACTTAACACCGTTAACTTTTGGCTGATGTGGCGTCTGATGTGTTATTTATTTTTTTTTTCTTTTAAATCTTGGGGTCTGATGTGTAATTTTTTCTTTTTAAATCTCAACCACTTAATCTTATCTCCTTGGTATCCAATACCACACGCCATCATCATCTACCTCACAAACAACCGATGATACCAGTTCACAAGATGAAAATGTAAATTCAGTTTTGGCAACTTTAAAACTTCAAATCCTGTTATCTTTTGTGGAGAATTCGAACTCACTAATAATAGCGAGGATGATTCCAAGACTCCAAGATCTGTAGAGCACAGAATTCCGGTAACGGGAACCAGTCCATCGACTCCACGAAAGGCCAGTAGTGAACCTGGCCACCAACCCCACAGAATCTCAGTGCCGAGCAAAATCGCCGTTAACGGACTTTTCACCTCCGGTAAATACTCAACAATGATATTCCATTGTAGTAGAACGCAATTTAGCTCCGTTTGTTCTCCGGTGGAGGCGGCGAAACCGAGGTAGGAGTTCCGGTTAACTGTTCGCCGGAGATCTGGTTTGTATTCATAGCTGTGTGAGAAATTGAATTTAGATTCAACAAATAATTACATAGGCACATAGCCCCATCGTCTCTGTCGTTATCTATATTTCTATGAGAACAAAAATGGGGGTGCTGACCGGTGAGATCTTGATCAGAGATAGGTGGAAGGAGGAACGATGAAGACATGCGACTGGTGGTGGCGACAAAGTGATGGAGGTGTGGTTATTGGCGGTGGCGACGAAGCGATGCCAACGGTGGTGGTTTCTGGTTATTGGTGGCGGCGACAGTGGGATGAGATTCAGAGATAAAGAGTTTCTTTTTTAAATTAGTTTGAGTTATTTATATAAATATTTGAAAAAAGAAAAAAAGAAATAAAAGTGGGTCTCTCCCATACACATACATTGAGTGCCATGTGTAATTACATAGAATTAAAAAAAGAAAAAAATAAATAAATAACACATCAGCTACCATGTCATCAAAAAAACTAACTGGCGTTAAGTTTTTTTAACGGCGGGACCACTCTCAGTAAATATGGTGAAAGTTGAGACCAGTGGGAGTGATTTTAAAAGGTGGGATTATTGATGACCAACCCTCAAAAGTTGGGATTATTTAAATCCAATTTTCCAATTAAATAATCTAAGTTATTGGGTATTGGCGGATAATAATCCGAGTTCCAATATTGGCCTACAATAATCCCAATTATTTGGGTCTTGGAATTTATTGTGCCGCCGTTAATTTTTCACTAACTCCCCTAGTACTTGCTGACGTGACAGGTGATGTGGCATCATTTTTGTTGACGTGGCAGGTGATGTGGCATCATACTTGCTGACGTGGCACGTGCCACGTCAGCACACAACTAACGGAGTTAGTGAAAAATTAACGGCGGCCCAATGAATTCCAAGACCCAAATAATTGGGATTATTGTAGGCCAATATTGGAACTCGGATTATTATCCGCCAATACCTAATAACTTGGATTATTTAATTCTAATTTTCCTATTTAGAAAGAAGTTGGAGCTTTATTTCACTTATGGAGTTTGCGTAGGTTTGTGTTTAAAAACTAATTAATATGAATGAACAAACATAACTAAGGTAGCGTTTGATATGCAGGAATCGAGGGTGGAATGGAATGGGTCATTACATTGGAATGAAAAATGACATGTTTAGTAACACATTAGAATGAAATAGACCATTACATAAGAAATGGGGTTCCTTTCATATATAAAGATTTCCATTCCTTAGGGGTTGTTTTTCTTTCATTCCCTCAAGTAATGGAATGAAAATTTTATTTAATTAATTTTTTATTAGAATCTTATGAAAACAAAAAAAACCAATAATAAAAAAATATATAATACGAAAAAATAAAAAAATGAAAAAAATAAAAAAATAAAAAAATGAAAAAAATAATAAAATAAATATAAAATAAATATATAATATAATAAATAAAACCGACAAATAAAAATAAAAGTAAATTTGTAAATAAAAATAAAAACAAAAAATAAAAAATAAAATAAAACTTAAAAAATAAATTATTTAATAAAAATAAATTAACTAAAAGTAAAAAATTAAAAATAAAAAAATTAAAAATAAAATAAATTCAATGTACATGCGTTATCGGGTATGTACTAGTTTTGTAAAATTAAAGTGCTCAACCGATATCGCGGGTAGCTAATCCGTTGTTCCATGCACTAAGGAAGTTTGTACCAAAGCTGACTAATAAGTATTGTAGTGGCATCGCCATCATCTATTTTGTTTTGCGGACATACGTCATCGCGGCTTTGCCTCCCCCGTGTCCTCTCGGGATCACGGTCAGATAGGCTGAGTGTCACGAGGCGGAGTTTGTCAAACTCCAGTAGATCTACCCAACATCCCCTCGCTTTACAATTAATGGCACAATTAAGTTGAGGACTTTTTCAGTTAAAGGCAATCCTTAGAAATCATGTGATATCATGTGGTTTAGACTTTAACCTACACTAGCCATATTAAGACGGTTTACCGGATTCTCATGAATCTCAAAATGTTTTCAGTTTCGTTTCAGAAATAGTTTGTTTAAGTTCCACAAGTGTTTCCCATAAAACACTTTAAGGTTATCAAAGAGGTGCGTGGCACTCATAAGGTTTCAAGTTTATAAAAGAGGTGCATAGCACTCGTAAGGTTGTCAGCATTGTTTTCCGTTAAGTTATTCAGTGTGTCCCAAACGGGCTCACAGTAAACGGGTTAGTGACACTCACCTTGGGTTGCACTGCTACACTTGCTAAATAATCCAAGTATTGTTTGCTTAACGAAGACCTAAGAACACGTTTAGGTCTCAAGTATTAGTTTTGTGTCTAATCTTTAACTTACGTCACTATGGCCCATAACATAGCACGTTGGAACTATGATATGACATACCGACACACGACACCGATGGTTGATCATAAACGTGGGTTCACATAACTCAAAAATCAAAGCATGTTTCATTATTGCATAATCATGTAAGTCATGGCATAACATTCAAATAAGTTGCACAAGTTTGGGTTTTGGTCTTGGCACAGTTTCGCTACACAGTTTCGCTATGTGCACGGGCAGCACTTTCGCTAGGAAATACTCGAAACTGGCACAGTTTCGCTAGATAGTTTCGCTCGAAACTGATGACACAGTTTCGCTATCTAGTTTCGCTCGAAACTGATTTGAACTTTCGTTCAGGGAAAAGGTATTACTTCGCTCGGTAGTTTCGTTCGAGCAATACATTTAGTTTTCACGGCGAAACTATAGTTTCGCTGTATAGTATCGCTGGATGAATATTAACACAGTTTCGCTGAATAGTTTCGCCCAGAGAACACACAGTTTCGCTAAACGCAGAAAACTCGTAAATCAACCCAAAATCAATCTAACAGCTTCCATACTTCATATAATTCAATATCTAGCATGCATAAACATTTACCAACATTAAACAGTAAGATTTAACACCTTAAACATGGATTTTCATCATCAAGCCACCAAGAACACATTTTAAGCATAAAATGACCTAACTAGCATAAATCTTCATTATGGCATGATTTTACATGTAAAGTTGCAGACTTTATGTTAGATCTAACATTCCTAAGCATCATACTAGAAGATCAAACAATTCTATGAAGGTTTGGTCATGCTTTTTAAGAAAACACATAGAATATGCATGAAAAATGGTTTTGGGGACTCACCGTTTGATCTTCAAGCTCGATGGATGATGGTTCGAGGCTGAGATCCGGTGGTTCACAGCTGATGGCGGTTTAGAGAAAGAGAGAATGGGAGTGTGTGTGTGTTTTG
This sequence comes from Deinandra increscens subsp. villosa, assembly GCA_039602395.1. NCBI lineage: Eukaryota > Viridiplantae > Streptophyta > Magnoliopsida > Asterales > Asteraceae > Deinandra > Deinandra increscens. The sequence goes on from JBCNJP010008752.1 coordinate 11,796, forward strand.
AAGATAATGTAGGTAAAATGAAAGAATTAGCGTTTTGGGACTTTATATAATATATAGATCAGATGCTAGTTTCGCTGGCAGTTTCGCTGGCCAAGCGAAACTAGCTCTGAATGCATGTAAATCGAAAGTTTAGCTACCGAGCGAATCTACAGTTTCGCTCCGTAGTTTCGCTGGCGACCAAAAGGGGCCAATTTACATTCTAAGCACGATTCATGAATTTTCTTCCTACATTGATCTTTAATTTCATTAGCCCATGATTAGAACAAATGCATACACCCTAATTACTTAATCACACAATTAATTAAATAAACACGTTGCACATAATTCCACATAGTGGCAATTAAATAAATAAACACATATGGACGGGTTCGGTGATCAACCAAAGGTCGTGGACGTATTCGGTCTAGTTAAGCATTAGTTACTAAGTTAACACTTATAATGTAACTAACGGAGATTGTCTAACGGAAGTTAACCTCGGAATTCTCGGATGTCACAAAGGCTATAGTCGGTACACTAATGCAAACCTAGTTCACTATAAACAATAGCTCTGATACCAATCTGTCACACCCCCAAAAATCCCATGCGCGACAACGCGCCGCAGGGAGCGTGACAAACCAGGATTGAACACACAAACAGTCTATATGCAATGTAAATGTCAAACCAAAGTAAAAACGTTTTAAAATGCGGAAGCGTAAACGACAAAAGTGTTAATAAATGTTCAAGCGCCCAAACATGCGCAAACCAAAAGATGATTAGTTTAAGAAGTTTTAAAGTCTAATATGCATGGTGTCACACCCCCAATTTCCACTAACGGAGTTTTACCGTGTGGGGTGTGAACCAGACCAGGACCCGAGTCATTAGTTACATCAAACATAAGTGTAGGGTTTAAAATATAAATATATTTCCAAACGGGAAATATACAAACCAGAGTTTAAAGTTTAGCGAAAGCACATTAAAGTCAAGTTGCGCAAGCAAACGCTCGATAAGTAAATACCAGTTCAAGTTGAAAAGATTTAAAAACGAATTCCCAAAATAAAAGGTTTTAGCCAACGTACGTGCCCAAAAAATCCGATACTCCTAGCGTCCTGCAAAGCATGCATAAGATCAAGTGTCAACTAATGTTGGTGAGTTCACATAAGCACATAAGTATAACTAGTATAAATATGCAGTACGAATACAACAGTCTTTATTCGTATGTAAGTATGTATATTACAAGTACAATCCATATCGTAGGAGCGAGCCTAAGTTCATGTCACTAAAACGTTCGCAACCGAAGCTGACCAATTAGTTGTAGGAATAATCCTTACGTGGTTTGCCTTTCCCGTGTCTACTCGATCACGGTAAGTTAGGCTGACATTGTCCTCAGTCCGACCGCCAGTCGGGTGGTGCATCTCGTGCCCGCTGAGTGGGGTTTGTCAGACCCCAGTAGTACTACCCAATATCCCCTCACTTTATGCTATTAACGGTTCGATAAGTAAGGACTTGAAAGATAATGCATTTTACGTGAACATGTGATATATACTGGATTTCTACTTTAATCATACATAAAAGTTGTTGTGTTATCACCCTAACACGGGTGTAACGTGTTTGCGTGTGTTATCGTCCAAAACCGGACGTAACGTAATGGTTGTGAAACTCACCTTAGGGTGCGCTGCTACAATTTGGTAAGACTTCAAGTCTTGCGTGACTACCAAGCACCTAACGAATTTACATACGTAAGTGTGTGTTCGAACATGCGTAACATAGCCTAGACGACGGTTTAATTTGACAAGTATTTCCATATGTGACGTAAGTGATATATTTCATAAACAGGATAAAAATCGTTTGTTGCGAAATGAGTCGGAGACGAATTTAGACAAAAATCGTTTTATTCAAGTATCAAGTTGATGACGACGTTGAAAAGAGAAAAGCTCGCCCAAAAGCGAATATAAGATAAATATCGTCTTTTACAAAACCGAGTAGTCGAAATGCATATTTATGTATATAGATGGATATATTTATAGATATATAAATATGTATGTATATATATATATATATATATATCACCGAACACAAGAAACGTTTATATTGCAAAAACGACCAATTAATATTCGTACACGTATATTTATTTATTTATTATTATTTTTTAAATATTATGGTTAATTAAACGTTCGTTTCATATTTCCAAATACGTTTGTCTTTATATTTTTCTCCAATAGGTTTTTCGTTATGATTTTGTTATCAAATAATCAACATTATATATATAATAACCAAATTATATAAACCGTCACGGGAAAAACGAAAGTAATGATGATTACGGTGCTTTCTACGAGTCCAAAATAACATGGGGAAAGAGTGGTTACGGGTTTCGGACCAAGAAATGTTTCGAATCACTAAAAAAAATAAAACAACAATAAAATCATGGTCACGGGACTCGAACCCGTGACCTCTCGTAGGGAAACCAGAGTGATGACCACTGGGACAGTGGTTTGTTTGGTAAACTTACTGGAAGATACAGGTTTTGTACACATATCCTTGTAATAATTGGTTCAGGATAATAATCAAGAAAACAAAATAAAACAAATGCGGCAGGGGGGACTTGAACCAGAGACCTCTCGGTCTTCAGTTACAGCGACAACCAACTGCGCTACCAACCCAACTGTGCCAAGAACCAGTCTGTTTAGTATTTAACCCATCTCGTCCTGTTACCACTTTCTTCCCCAAAACTCTGGTGGCCGGAGTTTCATTCCGGACACCGGAAAATCGCGAAACCAGACTCAATGTGTAGGTGAATATGCGACTAACAAGGAGAAACAATTACCTTGAGACAAAGATGAGAAACGATGAGTTTTTGAAGCCGAAACAAAACCGAACTTGAACTCGAACACGATTCCGACTGCGATCCCGGAACCCGCCAATGGCCTGGAACTCTTAGTTGCTTCAACAGTGTCTCTTGGTGACTAACATGTGCTCGGTTCGTGGCGTGGTGGTCGTGAACGACCGGAAAACTTGGCTCCGGTGAGGAGGTGTCTAGGAGTCGTGTAGAGAGGAAACACGGGAGTGGCTTCGTGCAAATGACTGAATGAGGGAGAGGAGAAAAGAAAACGATTCACAGGATCAATTGCTAGTCGGTCGATGGTCGTAACCGATCGCTCAAATTGAATGTCGAGTTACGGTCTTAAATTTCTTCGACAGTTAAAGAATTCATTTCAAATGGACTTTTGTTAAATGACAACTTTAGTCCCTGCACAAGTTACCTAAAAAAAACAAGTTTTGATAATTGCAAGGTGAGTCCTTCATAGTTTTATTTAGTTATAATAGTTTGGTTAATAACAAGGTTAACCCCTCAACATGAATATTCGTTAAAAAAAATTCTAACGGAATTAACGGAGGACGCTTTTAATCATATGAATACATGTGTTGTCAAAATGTGATTAATGTATGGCGTTTGTAAGATGTAACCTTTAATTGATTCACATAAAATCATGAATCCATATATATACACGGTTCACATAAAATCATAGAATCCTATACGTAGCACCATCGACATTTTAAATCGTAGGATTGTGTGTGAAAATCGTGAACTATAATGTGTATAGATATATTTATATATAACACATAAACATATAAATGCAATTGTCACATAAAATGACAAAGTGTTCGTATGAAATCATAAAATATAATTTATATAAAATTATAAATTATATAATTATTCAAGTAAGTTAACCGACGTCTAGACACATGTGCAACGTTCGTGTAACTATTCTAATTAACCGAAGTAACGGACGTTATCAAAATATAACACAAGTTATTAACGGGGTTAACCTGGGAAATTGCCGGTTGTCACACATGGTAATCAAAATCCAAAAGTGGTGCATCCTAGCTCGTGGCAATCAATCCAGTTTAGCGACCTGAGAAATAACATGCTAAAGTGTCAACATAAAGTTTGTGAGTTCACAGGTTTAATCTGTTCATCAGATCAAGTTCAATTCAAGTTCAGTTCAAGATCAAGATAACACATATACAATAGCTAGCTAGGCTATTTTCAAGAATCTAGGCACGTTCATAGTTACTGAAGCTCGACCGTTAAGTTTTGCCTCGTTAAGACTAATTAGGACCATTATAACACCCATTTGATATCCAATCGAGTCGCCGCGAGTGACCCGGGTGGGGCTTGTCAGACCCTATAGTACTACTCAAGATATATATATATATATATATAAATAGATGTTGAAAATATATTTTATTTTAGAATAACAAGTTAAACATGATTTACGAGGTTTTAATGTCTCAAATATATTTTTACGGGTTTTAGATATGACAAGGGACAATTTTGGCAAGAAAATCTAGTGATCAAAAGCTCAAGAGAACACAAAATAATAAAAAACAGAAAAACATGGAGGTCACTGAGTTCGAACCCGTGACCTCTACGTTATAGCGCAGCAAACAAACCACCCAGCCAGCGGCCTGTTTGTGTCCAAAATCCGATCAAAATCGTTTAATGTAAAGGTGCGGACCAGATATGAGTTGGAGGAAAAATAAAGGGTTAAAAAGGGGTGAGACCGGGACTCGAACCCGCGTCCCTCACCTATCAGTCCAGGAACCAAACCGACCGTGCCAGATTGGCGTCTGGTAACAAACCCGACTTTTATTTTATTTATTAAGTATCAGTCGCATGTCATCTTCTACCCCCAGGACCCTAATGTCGCCGGAGATATTTTTCGGCGACCGGAAAATCGCGAAACTTGAAATAAACTTATAAAAAGGTGCGAATAACATTAAGGAATCGTTACCTTGAGTCGAAGATACGATACACCGAGTTTTAGATACCGAAACGAAACCCGAACTTCAACCGCGAACACTGAGCAAGCTCGTGATCCAAACTTCTGATGACCCCCGGTTGTTCGTGAGGGCTTCACGATCACAGTGGTGGTCTCAAGGTGGTGTAACAGTGGCTAATTAGTGAGAATTTTCTGGAATTGTGGGTTCACCGGAAAACTTTTAAAACAAATACGAGAGAAGAGAGAGGATACGAATGAGACGGAGAACGAGTGATGTAAATGGAGTGAATAAATGATGGAGAATAGTGAGTTATAAACCATGATTAACAACCTCAAGTGTAACCGTCGAGGATGATGGCCAGATTGATGATTTCATTGAACGCAAATTGCGTTTCTTAGTTTTGAGCATTTGAGCGCCCACTGCCATTAACTTGGCTTTCCTATAATTTGCAACTTCAGTCCCTCCCTAACTTACAACATAGGAAAATAAGTTTGAGGTAATTATAAAAAAATCCCTTTAAGTTTTGATTTAACACAAACATGTTTGAAGAATGACAAGGTAAGCCTTCAAAGTTTTATAAAAGCTAACGGCTTGAACATAGTTAACGGGAAATGTTTTTAACGCCAAATACACGAGGAACGTCAAAATACATAAATTGTATAACGTTTATAAGAAACATAAATCATAGTATAACAATCTCTAATTATCCATTTTATCTCCACATAAAACATGTTTCATGAGCATCT
>JBCNJP010008757.1:0-16820 GCA_039602395.1 Deinandra increscens subsp. villosa
GACAACGCATAAAAGTAAAGGAAAAAAAAACCAAAAAACCGGTAGACAGAAGAAATCGAACCGGCGACCTTCGTTTCAAATAGCAAAACAACGAACCACCCGGACAAAGAAATAAATGAGATAGAAATAGGAAACTAAATATCTAACCCTTCAAAGAAACGCAGAACTTAAAAAAAAATAACCACAACCAACCACGTGTGCAAGTTGCACAAATGGCACATTCTGATTCGCGAAAATGAAGTACAGGAACATGATTCACAGGCTAGGAATGACAATTGTTAATATATATAATAAGAAAAACACATTAGTTGTGATTATACCTTGTGTTGATTTTTAGATCTTAAAATTCTAAGTCTAGACTATTTTTAAAAAAAAATCACTTTTTTTCTTCCTATTTGTGCTTTTTTTGTGCTGGTATTATTTCTATGCTGGTTTCAGTGCTCTTAAAAATTTCCAATCGAAATATATATATTAAAAGCAATACACCATTTTATCACTTACAACGTTAACCCTTGTGTTGGTTTGATTATTCTATCACAAGAAAAACAGAAAAAAAAAACTACTACCCTCATTCCACGATAACGACGTTGATCAATGGCCTTTTCCAAAGAAACGTGTTTGCTCCAATCCATGTCCCAGTCCTCCGGTAACTGATCGAAACAAGACTGCCGGAAATCTGGGATTCAAAGACCTTCAAAAGGTTTCCACGTCCGTTTTCATCACAATTTTCCCACCGTCTTCTACATCTCAAGATTTATGGAATGTTTGTGACAAATGGGGACATGTATTGGACATTTATATCTCGCAGCGATTGTCGAAGTCGGGCCGGAGATTTGGATTCGTCGGATACGTCGTTGTTACAGACATTAAGTTGCTGATCAGTAACCTGAGGACCACCTAGATCGGATCGTTCCACCTGTTCGCAGATTATGTTCGGGAACCGAAATCACCTCCGGCGGCTGCAACCAAAGGGGACGTCAACAAAGGTAAGACTGCCGCTTCCAACAAGGCGGATACCCAGACTGCTTCGACCATGGCCAAGACCTTAACCGATATACTCAAGCCTATTATATCGCACCAGCCTTCATCTTCTAAACCAGCCCCTAAGAAACGTATCTCAATTGCTCCCGAGGACTGTATCGATTCCAAATATTCCAACTTCATCATGGGTAAGGTACATGATCCCCTTTCGATTACTAATTTACCTGTTTTGTTCATGAAAGAAGGATTTCAAAATGTTCGGTTTCGATATATTAGGGGTCGCTGGGTTGGGTTATTTTTTCCTAACTTTGATGTTATCCTTAAATTTAACATGTGTCCGGAACTAGTTAAATGTTTTTCTATTATACAACCTTTGAACAACTCTTTCATTCCGGACGAGAGATGTGCTTGGATCGATATTTTAGGTCTCCCGGTAGTTGATTCGACTCCGATGGTTCTTAAACGGATCGGTGAACTATGGGGAGAGTTTCTTTTCTTTGGTAATGAAAGGGATGAGCCTATCTCAATTGGTAAATTGTGTATCATCACCAAATCCTTATTACCTATCGAGGAAGTGATTGAAATTGAAGCAGGGGGAATGATTTTCAAGGTTCGTGCCAAAGAATTTGATAATTGGTCTCCGTCTCTTAGATTCCATGAGGAATCTTCTTCTTCTAAAGAATTGGATGGTGATAGTATGTTCGGGGAAGGTGAGATACATGAAGAAAATGTAAAGGATGGAGATATCCACGTGCATATGGAGCACAATCTTTCCGAAAATTCTGTTGAATGCATTTCGGCACCTGAGAAAAATCGTATTAGTTCGTTAATGGATCAACAGGAACCGGCTGAACCGGCCCGTTGTGTCTGGTTTAAACGGTGATTCATGCGATTCAGGACCTTCAAAACCACCGGGCTTTGAAGAGTTTCAGAAATCGTCTCATAAGGATACGGGGAAAGATGGGTTATGTAGTGAAGATTTCTCTTCGTCCTTTAAAGGTGGGTCGTTTAATAGTGGATCTATGGTTCAATACTTTCCTAAATTTATTCAATTGGGAAAGCTCATGGGTCTTGATATGAATGGAACGGTTAAAGATTTTGAAAAATTTGTGAATAAGGTTAGCGATACGCTTGTGGATCAATGAATGTGATATCTTTTAATATTTGTGGGAGCGGGTATGCATTAAAACAAAAGAAGGTGTGCAATTTACTCAATAAACATCGTGTGGGTTTTCTGGGTCTTCAGGAAACGCATATGACCGATTTAGACTTACATCGGGTTAAATCTTTGTGGGGTAATTTTCAATTTGATGTTGCTTTTTATCCCTCGATGGGCCTTTCAGGTGGAATGTTATCAATCTGGGATCCTAATTCGTTTGTGAAAGAATCTATTGTCATCATGGAGCATCTTCTAATTGTTAAAGGTACTTGGACCAATTCTTCCCTTAATTGCTTTATGGTGAACGTGTTTGCCCCTCAAATAGAATCTCATAAAAAATGCTTAGGTTATCCATTCTTGAGTTTATGAATGCTAATTTGGGCTCTTACATCATTTTTGGAAATTTCAACTCTATTCGTAGTGAGTCAGAGAAAATTGACCTATCTTTTTTCTAAAAATAATGTCGCAAATTTCAACGCTTTTATTCTAGATGGTGGTTTGGTTGATTTACCGATGGGAAGTTATAACTTCACTTGTGTGGACGCTAGAGGTCGTAATGCAAGTAAATTGGATCGGTTTCTTGTTTCTCCGCATATTCTTGAGGTCGTAAAAGATATTGAAGTGGTGGTGCTCGATAAAACCATAGTGGATCATTGACCAATTATTCTTCGACAATTAATTCGTGATTTTGGTCCTACTCCTTTTAAGTTTTAGATGTTGATTAACGAGTTTGATGATCTTGTTAAACTGTCCTGGGCCAAACCGTATTTCCACTCGTCTGAATTCATCCAATTCAAAGTTAAACTAAAACGCCTAAAAGAAAGAATTAAAGATTGGCGTACAAATCACCCGGATCCTTCATTGGCTTCTTCGACGCTCCATTCTGAGATCCTGGAGATTGATGCTCTCATTGACGATGGGAAAGGTAACGAGGCCTTGTTAAATCGGCGTTTAGCTATTCTTAAGAAAATTAAAGACATTGAAAAACCTTTGCGAGATGACTTAGCTCAAAAAGCTAAAATCAGATGGGGCAAGTTTGGTGATGAAAGTTCCAAATTTTTTCATAGTGTGATTAATTCTAAGAGACGTAAATTGGCTATTAATGGGTTAAAAGTTGATGGTGCTTGGGTTGAAGATCCGAAGGATATTAAAATAACGTTTTTATCGTATTTTGCGGATAAATACAAAAGAGGGAATGAACTAAAGGTGATTAACAAAAGTGTTAGGTTTCGATCCCTATCTGATCACAAAAAAGCCTCTATTGAATTGTTTCCGACCGTTGATGAAATTAAAGCGGTCATTTGGGATTGCGGTTTTGAAAAAGCTCCGAGCCCGGTTGGTTTCTCTTTTGGGTTCGTCAAGAAATACTAGGAGATGTTGAAGGATGACATTAGGGCTTTTGTTATCGAGTTCTTTGAATCGGCCCAAATCCCTTTGGGGTGCAATGCTTTGTTTATTTCCTTACTTCCCAAGATTCATAGTCCAGTTTCTTTTTCGGATTACAGGCCCATTAGTCTAGTGGGCTTACAGTATAAAATTATCGCTAAGATCATGGCGAACCAGATGTCTAAAGTAATCGGCCAGGTTATTCTCCTTTTTAAAATTGATTTCGCAAAGGCCTATGATTCGGTTTCTTGGAATTTTCTTGATACTATGCTTAATTTTATGGGCTTTGGCTACAAATGGAGAGGTTGAGTGAGGGCGTGTTTATCCTCGACGAGATCTTCGGTTTTGATTAATGGTAGTCCTTCAGAGGAATTTAATATTGGTAGAGGCCTCCGTCAAGGTGACCCCATGACGCATTTTCTTTTCCTTTATATTATGGAATGGTTACACGTTTTCTTAAAAGACGCCGTTAAAGCGGGATTATTTAAAGGCATCCGAATTAAAGACGTGAATGTTTCTCATCTTTTTTACGCGGATGATGCTATCGTTGTGGGTCAATGGTCTAATGACAATGTGTCGAACTTAGTGAGGATCCTCAAACTTTTTCACAGAGCTTCTGGTCTTGCTATAAATTTTCAGAAATCCTCTATTTACGGGATTGGGGTTCTTCCTGAAGATTCCGTTCGAATGACGAAAACTACAGGATGTAAGTCAGATTGCTTGCCTTTTACCTACCTTGGTCTCCCTGTTGGTCAAAATATGTCTCGCATCGCCAATTGGGATATCATCTTCGAAAAATTTAATAAACGTCTCAATAAATGGAAGAGAAACTCTTGTCTATAGGAAGAAGAGCGACTCTTGTTACCTCGGTCTTAGGTTCTATTGGTTTATATTATTTTTCTATGTTTCCGGTGCCTAAAAAAGTTAATAACACTTTGGAGACGATTCGATCTAGGTTCTTCTGGGGCTTCAATAATAAAAATAGAAAAAAATTGTGGGTTAAATAGGATGTCGTTCTCGCTAAAAAGGAACATGGTGGGCTCGCTGTTCAAATGGCGATGGAGATTTCTTAATTGTGGGAACGACTTATGGGCTCAATTAATCAAAGCGATCCATGGTGCCAACACTGGTATTTACTCTAGCACGTGGACTAGGATCATGAAAGCTTGCGATTTATGCTATAAAACGAATACCATTCCTAAAAACCTGTGCAGAAAACAAGTTGGATGTGGCAATGAAACGAAATTTTGGAAAGATACATGGGTTGATGATTATCCTTTATCTTCTCATTTCCCTCGTCTATTTGCGCTTTCTTGTAACAAGGAAGGTCTCGTTCGTGACTTTTGGGATGGTGTCAGTTGGAAGTGGTCTTGGCGGAGAGATATCCGAGGTGGAGTTGAAACGAAGCAGTTCGACTTGCTTAACGAAAGATTATCTAATATTACTCTTGATAAAGGTAATGACAGGTGGACGTGGCACTTGAATGGTGAAACGGATTTTTCAGTTAAATCAAAAATCACATTGATGATATTCGTCTTCCAATGGGTGAGTTTGAGACAAGATGGCTAAGGTACGTTCCTAAAAAAGTTAATATTGTTATTTGGCATATTTTATAGGATCGAATTCCCACTCGTGTAAACTTATCTAAACGTGGGTTGGAACTTGATTCGATCATTTGTCCCATTTGCAATATAAGACCGGAATCTACTAATCATGTTTTTGGTGAGTGTAACCTGTTTGTCAGAGTCATGGAGCGTATCAAGATTTGGTTGGATGTTGCTTGGCTTGAACTAGCTCCTCCACGTGAACTGCTGAAAATTATCGAAGATGCTAAAGTGTCGAGAGTAAAGAAAGATGTGATTCTCACGATTTCCTATACTTCTTGGTGGATTATTTGGAAGACCCACAATAATATGATTTATCACTCGGACAAATCTTGAAACGATAGTTTAATTGATTCTATTATTTTGTATTCTTTTTCTTGGTATTCGTCTAGAAACGGCAAGGCTATGATTCGTTGGACTGACTGGATTAGTAATCCTTTGATATCTTTGTAATTTTGCTCTTTTGAGCTTTTTTTTAATAATACTTACTGCCCTTAAAAAAAACTAAAAACATTTACAATTTTCACTAATCTTATTTAATATATACTATAATTGGTTAATTGTACAATTAACATACATACAAAATGCTCAAATTTGTTGAAAAAAATTGTTAACAGCCCAAAGTGATCTATCGCTAAGATCATAAGACCAAACTTTATTTTAGAGAAATAATTAAAAAAAAAATAAAAACCAAGCTACACCTAAAACTAAAACAAATAGCTGAAAACCAGCATAATGGTTATTTGCAACCAGCACAGTCTAAAAAAAATTCAAAAAATAAAATAAATTAAATTTTTGTATCAGCATAAACCAGTATTAGTAAAAAAAATTAAAAAGTAGCTCAGGCTTAGAACTGAAACATCCTTTAATTATTATGACTAATACTGGTTTATGCTATGATTATCTTATCCTAGGTTAATGTTTTCTTTATTTGATATATATTTAGATTTTATCTTTTGCGAACTTTTGTAATAGTTTTTAATGTTGTATGTAGAATTTGGGAGATTATAAAGTGTCTAGGAGTGGTGAAAATCGAGCTGAAGTTAAACGCATGGAAAAACGTTGGAGGTTGTACTTGATGAGCAAACATGCACTTGTTGGGTTTGGCAAGTTAAATGTATCTCATGTTACCATGCAGCTGCGTTTATTGCTTTTATCAGAGATGTAAATTGGGACAAATTTGTTGACCGTTACTTCACTCTTGAGAAATATAAATCTGCTTATGCTCTAAAAGTTGCTCTCATGCCAATAAAGATCAATGGGTGCACACAGATATTGAGAAGATATATCCACCTACTATCAGACGGCCACCCGAAAGACCAAGAAAGAATAGAATTAAAGCGAATGATGAGCAAAAAAAAAAAGACATAAGTGACGAAGGTGTGGTAAATGTAGACATCATGAAAAAACATGCAAAAATCCGGCATCTCAAGATGAACCGTCTACAATAAAAAGGCACGGGGAAAACGTACAAAAACTCGTGAAAGTAACTAGTTAACGTCGAGTAAAACTTTGGTATTTGTTATTTTTGCATTTTAGAGATGATGACTCTTATTTTTTGTTGAAACTTTTATGTTTGTATTATGGTACCGCAATGATTAACTTTAAAGTTTGTTTTATTTAATGTTTGTTCAATGATTTGATAAAATAAACATGAAAAGTTGGGGAAAAAAAAAGAACTACAATATAAAGAAAAATTTAAGCTAGTGAAAGAGCAAAAAAATAATAAATAAATGAGTATATTTTCATATTATATGATTTGGAAGAAAATGATATATATGCAATTTAAAAAACTTGAGTCATTAAGGGTAAAATAGTCATTCTATAATTTAATTTTAATTAAAAAATGGGTATATATGCAAATTTTGTTTGTAGAGAGATATATACAACTGAATTTTTAAGTTGGATATATATGTAATTTTTAAACTTTATAGGGGAGATATACGCAATTGCTCCTTAAAAAATTAGTTTTCAAATTTTGTTTCAAATTCTAACATGATTATATTCTATAATTAAGACAAAGATTAAAATTAATTATATCACCTTTTCTGTTTCTTATTGTTATGGAAGCGTTCCATTGGGCTATGCAAAGAGCGGGTAGTGTGGGCATCTTTCATGGAATTCAACTTCCTAATGGAGGTCCATGTTTATCGCATATCTTATTCGCGGATGATGCCATTGTGATGGGGGAGTGGTCTAATGCTAATGTGACTAATCTTGTTCGTATCCTTAGAGTTTTTGGCATGGCGTCCGGCTTAAAAATTAACCTCAATAAGTGCGCTTTGTACGACATCCATGTTCATGCGGATGAGGTGAAACAAAAAGCGGAAATTTTGAGATGTTCGCATGAGGAGTTATCATTCAAATATCTTGGTCTTATGGTGGGGGCAAACATGGGTAGAGTAAAAAACTGGGAGGATGTGATTAAAATCTTTGAGAAAAGATTAGCGAGATTGAAAGCGGCCCGATTGTCTATTGGGGGAAGATTAGTTCTTATAAAGTCGGTTCTTGAGAGTCTCCCTAACTATTATTTTTCGATTTACAAAGTTTCGGCTAGAGTTCTCGAGAAATTAGAAGCTATCCGATTACGTTTCTTATGGGGAGGTGGGAATGGATCAAAAAAGTGCATCCATTGGATCAGGAAGGAAGAAGTAGAAAAACCTATTGAGGATGGAGGTCTCGGTCTTACTCCTTTTGTGGTTAGTAATATTAGTTTGCTAGCTAAATGGGGTTGGAGATATCACAAGGAGAATAGGGGGCTTTGGAGAAAGGTTGTTGATGCAATTAATGCTAGAGATTGTGTTCAAACTTTTCTCCCTTGTAGGAAAGACTTAGGCGGGGTCTGGAACAACATAATTCGTGGAATAGAGGAGCTGCAGAAAAGAGGGGTAATTTTGGAAGGATTATTGGAATTTTCGAATGGTATTGTGAGATGGACAGGAGATTCGAGTGGATCCTTCTCGGTTGGAGGCTTAAAGAAATTAATCCCGTGGTTCTCGATTTCCTTCGGCATCATAATGCCTTGGAATAAACTTGTCCCAAAAAAGATAAACATCTTCTTTTGGAGAGCTCTCAAAGGAAGGATCGCTACTAAGGATGCTCTTATTCGGAGAAATATTACGATCACCAACAGTTTTTGCGGCCTTTGTGGTGAGGTCCCGGAATCGGCTCTACATTGCCTTATGACGTGTAAGGTGGCGTCCGAACTTTGGTTTAGGGTATCGTCGTGGTGCAAAGTGCCCGTGATTTATGCCTTCGATCTAGAAGATCTTCTCAAGGTGGTCGAAGACTCGCACTTTGACAGGAAGCTTAAGATGGTTTTCTACACTATCATTCTTACCACGTGTTGGATCATTTGGAAAAGCAGAAATGAAGCGATTTTTCAAGGAAAAAAGTATTGCATCCCGGTTATGTTTAATGACATTAAATATAATAGTTTTCTTTGGGTTAAGAATAGAGGTAAATGGAGAAATCTTAAATGGAGGTTTGGGACGATTTTAACTTGTAATATGTAAGTTTTCTTGCTCCTTTGCCCTTTCCTAGTATCTTTCTAGATAGGATGTGTTTAATTGAAATCGCCATTCCAAAAAAAAATTATGATAGCGTCAAGTGGACTGATGTTAGATAGATGCCCTAGAAAGGGGTTGTGTGACAAGTTACATTTTTATTTAATTGTGAAAACAAAGATGTTTAAATGTTGGAACGGGGAGTTACCAAAAATATACGATACCATATATACAAGATTTATTGATAATTTAATAATTAAAAAATTATTTAGGTGTAACAAATTGTTTGATTATTTCTTAAAAAATATATTAAATTATAATAGAAAAATATATTGATTTATTGAAAATCTAATAAATTAAGGAAATGATGAAAATTAAGGTTTGACCAATATTTATTAGTTTATAAAAGAAGTAAAAACCAAGGTTGTAGAAATTGCTTGGCGGTAGCTCGATGGTCGACTAGTGTTAAGCGAATAATGGGATTAATCGTGATTAATCAGCGATTAATCAGAGACCCTAAATTATTACAAAAGTATATATATATATATATATATATATATATATATATATATATATATAGGGAGATGATCATTTGAGAACCAATTTGATTTGAGAACTAAAAAGAACTAATTTGAGCCACAAGTTATTTACATGTATCCCCCCTCCCATGAATTGTAGTGGTCCCCCCTGAAATTTGTGGTTGAGATTTAGTTCTCAAAAGTTCTCAAAACAAAAAGTTCTCATTTAAACCTAACCCTATATATATATATATAGGGTGAGGTTCATTGTAAACCCCTTAAAAAGTGTAGACCCCGTAGACCCCCCTATATTGTTCTATAAAACTCACTAAAAATTATAAAACTCATTATTGTTGGTTTGGTTTTTTTTATGCGATAACTTTTTAAATATAAAAAAAAACATAGAAAGTTGTTGGAGACAATGAAATATAATTGTTGTTGCAAAAAGTATATTATTCTATAAAACTCACTAGAAATTATAAAACTCATTGCTGAGTTTTAAAACTCACTGTTGTGTTTAAAACTCACTACAACTTTAAAAATCTATGTTCTTTAAAACTCATTGAAAACTATAAAACTCATTACAAATTATAAAACTCACTCCTTAAATTAAAACTCACTGTTGTTTTAAAACTCAATGCAACTTAAAAAATCTACGTTTTATTAAACTCACTAAAAATTATAATTTCAAATTAAGAAAATAAAAAATAAAGAGAAAACTAAAAGACATAAGAAATAAACCCTAAATTAAAATATAAAGATAGAAATATGACAAAATAAAATAAAAATAAAAATAGAGACCAAATTCAACAACAATGAGTTTTATAATTTTAGTGAGTTTTATAGAACAATAAAGGGGTCTAAGGGGTCTACGGGGTCTACACTTTTTAAGGGGTCTACAATGAACTTTTGACTATATCTATATATATATATATAGAGAGAGAGAGAGGATCATTTGAGAACCAATTTGGTTTGAGAACTAAAAAGAACTAATTTGAACCACATGTTTATTACATGTATCCCCCCTCCCATGAATTGTAGTGGTCCCCCTGAAATTTGTGGTTGAGATTTAGTTCTCAAAATAAAAAGTTCTCATTTGAACCTAACCCTATATATATATATATATATATATATATATATATATATATATATATATATATATATATATAGGTAAAAGATCATTTGAGAACCAATTTGTTTTGAGAACTAAAAAGAACTAATTTGAGCCACAAGTTTATTTACATGTATCCCCCTCCCATGAATTGTAGTGGTCCCCCCTGAAATGTGTGGTTGAGATTTAGTTCTCAAAACAAAAAGTTCTCATTTGAACCTAACCCTATATATATATATATATATATATATATATATATATATATAGGTAAAAGATCCGTGTAGACCCCTTATTTTTTGTAGACCCCGTAGACCCCTTATAAAACTCAATAAAACTCATTAAAACTCACTAAAAATAAAACTCAGTTTTGTTAATTTAGTTTTTTTTATTTGCGATAAGCTTTTAAGAGAAAAAAAAGACAATTAAAAAAAAAGAAAAACGAAAAACATTAAAAATTGAATATTTTAAGACAATGAGTTTTAAAAATCAATGAGTTTAAAACTCAATAAACTCAATAAAACTCAGTGTTGCGTTTAAAACTCATTATTTTAAAACTCATTGTCTTAAAATGTTCGATTTTTAATGTTTTTTGTTTTTTCTTAATCTATTTATTTATTTTTTTGGTTCTTAAAAGCTTATCGTAATAAAAAAAACCAAATTTACAACACTGAGTTTTATTTTTATTGAGTTTTATAGGGGTCTACGGGGTCTATAAAATTTAAGGGGTCTACACGGAACCCTTCCCTATATATATATATATATATATATATATATATATATATATATATATATATATATAGGATCATTAGAAAACCTCCTAAATATTGGAAAACCTGAATATTTTAGTAAAATACTTATATAATATTTTTTGGCTGTCCAACTTTGATTTGAATTTTACTTTTTATCTCTCAATATATATATATATATATATATATATATATACATATTCCAACATGGCAATATCATAGTATAATTAATAAGTAAATAAGTAAATAACCTTAAAAAGAAATAAACTAGTACTTATATAAACATTTAAGTCAAAAGCTACAATAATGAAGTCGAATACGTTTAATAATCCCAAAAAACAAACACATTTAAGTCAAAAACTACAATATTAAAGTCAAAAACTACAATTTTTTAAGTTTTTATTTTTTTAATTAAAAAAATTGGCTAGCCGTCAAGGCCGCCAAGGACCGATGTTGACCATCGTTGACCAACTGACCGTTAAATTATTAATCGTAGACGGTGGGGGACTGCCAAACGATTAATCACGATTTCTACAACATTGGTAAAAACTAACAATTCACTATCATATGCTAAAGATTCTCAAAAGTACTTAGTTAAAATTTTATATATAGCATATTTATTGATAGGGTTACAATTCAGTTAAAATCTTCCTTTATAAAAAAAAATAAAGAGTGACTTCTAATAAAAATGGAAAATCTTTAAAATTACAAATTAAAATTGTTTTTAAAAAAAGCCTTCTATTTGAATCCAGTATCAAGTTTATCCCCAAACATCTAAATAAACTGAATTATGAAAACAATAATCGTACTTGTGTTTTAAACTCATAACATTCAAATGAAGATATGAATGGTTAGGGCAAGAGGAGTTTTGAACATTTATATGACCAAAAGTAGACATTTAGAGAGCAAACTACTAAATTTAGGGGTGTTCACGGTTCGGTTGGTACGGGTTTAAGGATATTTTCAACTCAACCCGAAAGACACGGGTTCAAAAAATTTTAACCCAAACCAAACGGGTTGGGTCAGGTTTTGTGGATCAGAACAAATCGGATTAACCGGATTGGGTTACGGGTTGAACGGGTTATCATTCATTCATTAGAAATAGAAAGAAAAGAAAGTTACCATTCATTCATTAAAAATAGAAAAAATTTAACCATTCTAAGTTTCTAATATGTATACATTCAAATTTTTTTTTTGATGGAAGAACCGATACTTTGCCTTATCCAAAACAAGCTAATATTCAAATTTGTATTCATTCTATGTTTCTAAGGGTGGGAGGTATGCTTGCCTAAGGCATAGGTTAGGCACCAAATTCTGACCAATGAGGTGATACCAACAAGAGAGAGAAAAATGATGTAGAATTGATGATTTGGTAGGGGGTATGCTTGATTTAGGCATGGTTTAGGCATGGATTAAAACCTTTTTTGTTTCTTCATTTTTTTAAACTAAAACAAATAAAATTAAACTAAAACATCTAATATAAAATAAAAACATAACAATTCATTAGATTAAAAAAAACTTACAAAGTCCTAAAAAGATCAAAAATTACCAAATTCCTAAAAAGAAAAACCAACATTTATTCTTCAATTTAAAAAATATAATAATACAAATCTAGGGTGGTGGAGGATTTGCATTCAGCTCTTATTCAGTTAGCACGACTTCCAAGTTGGTGGCGATATGCTCAGTGATGTCGAATCGTAGCTGGACGTGTGTCTCGCTGTCGCGTATCTCCATATAAACATCCTCAGTGTCGGTCGGCGGGACTGGAGGATTACGAATGTGTACCGGTGAAATAGCCACGCCCTCGTATTTTCAGTGTCATGTTGTGAAGTATCATGTAAGCGTACATGATATTCTCCATCAAAGCTGTGTCTGTTGGTCGTGCTTTTCGATCTACTATCGCCCACTTAGCTTTCAACCTCCGAAACGCTCTTTCGACGTCTTTTCTTACACCCTCTTGCACCTTCTTCATTTTCTTCTCCTTGATTGCGTATGGATGTGTATACGCTTTTACAAAAGTGGACCAAGTGGGATATATACCATCGGCTAGGTAGTAGCCCCGTTTGTATTCCCGAATATTAACAATAAAAGGAGCTTTCACAACAATACCTTTCAACTCGTCCGTGAACAATGTTGACTGATTTAGCACATTTATGTCTTTGTTTGAACCTGCGACACCAAAGAAAGCATGCCAAAACCACATTTCTTAAGACACAACTGCCTCGAGTATTACCGTTGGTTTTGGATGATCACCGCGATGATACTGTCCTCTATATTTTGTTGGACAGCTTCTCCATTCCCAATGCATACAATCGATGCTACCGATCATGCCAGGGAGGCCATGTCTTTCTAAATGGGCCTCATATAAAAGAGCAAGATCATGACTAGTCGGTGAACGCAAAAATTCATCTCTATAAAGTCTAATTATTGCATTCACGTGATGTTCTTTCGGACATTTCTAAAAATTCATCGTATTCGTCAGGCACGTTACCGGTTGCCAATTGACGAATAACTACCGTACATTTCTGTAAAGCAGTGAAACTTGGACGCCCCCTCCCGTCAAAACGAAACGTAAACCACTCGAAGTTACTCTCAATATCATGCAAGATACGATTAAACAATCTTTTAGACATTCGAAATCTATCACTAAATATACCTTCGTGGAAACGTGGCTCGTCGGCGAAATATAGCTCAATCAAACGATCATCGCTTGCTCTACGATCTCGATAAATACTCGTCCTTGTGCTCTTCTCTCGGGATTCTTCGTCTAAAACAACACGATAACATAGATTCATGAAACTCATCGCGTCATTGTCCGAATCGCTCGAACTACTAGACGAAGTCATAAGCTCAGGTGGGATTTTATACCGTGGGCGAGGGCGATTCATATTTTTTGAGAGAAAGAAACTAGAGGTTTTTTTTTTGTTTAGGAGAATAAGGTGTATAAAATTTGTTGGGTAAAAAAAATGACCAATGACCGTTGTTGAACGGTCTCCCCTCGGTATCACTCGGCATTTAATTGCCGAAAATTCTTCAAAACTTGCCGATGCTAAAGATGCACGTGAACAAGGTATGCATGCCGATTTCGGCATGGCATATGCCGCAGCCCATGCCGAGTGATCGGCGAGCATACCGCCCACGCTAATAAGTTTCTAATATGTATAGTTGTATACGATAATCAAATTAACCATTCATTCATTCAACTAAAATTTTCGTCTGATGTATAAATAGTTAATTAAACTAAAGATTAATATAATATGTATTATATAACATATATAAAATTATAAATAGTTAAACTAAAGATTAATGGGCCGGTCCGGGTTGAACCCGTGTTTTAAAATGCCAATCCGCGACCCGGACCGTTGGACCCGGGTTTTAAATTTTTGATCCGCAACCCGGACCATTTATAAAAATTCGAACCCAACCCGTATTTTTTATCTGGTTTAAACGGGTTGGTCCGATTTTCCGGATTTATGAACACCCCTAACTAAATTAATAAAATAATAGCAATGACTGAAAATAATGGCAATGACTGACGCCTCACACTTTTTATGAGGTTCTACAATTGAAGGCAAAATAAGAAATAATTAAAACTACAACATAGAAAATTGAAAATATTATTGCAATGAGTGCACAAGCCTGGTTATTGGAATAAAATATCTGATTAGAAATGCAGAATGCTTCTTTTTTTTTGAACGGCCAACTTTATTAAAAAAGGGGCTAGTAAGCGGCTAGAACCCCAAAAAATACAAGAGACATCAATAGTACATCAATGGTAAAAATTACATGGCAAAACCTCAACCAACATCAAAGGACATCCATTGTTGCCATTGCACTTCCCATTTCTTCATTCTCTTTGATAGCCAAGCAAAGGATAACACCTTAACTTCTTCCGTCACCTTGTCTATGTTCGTTGCTTTACCATTAAAGACTAAGTTATTTCGGCACTTCCATATCATCCATATTGTCACCAACAGAACTCCTTGTACCGCCTTCTTACGTTGCTTTGAGCCCTCCATTACTTGATCAAAATTGATTAGTTCTCTCACCGAAAAGGCATAGATAGGATTTACCTTGCACCATCTTGAAATACGATCCCAAATCTCCATTGCGTAGCAGCACTCCAAGAGAATATGATCCACCGTTTCTTCCTTGTCTCCACAGAACCTGCACAAGTTGTTAATCACCATAATGCCCCTATTTGCCAATGCCATACTTGTCAGCAGTTTCCCCATTTCCGCCCTCCAAACCATCAAATTAACTTTTAGAGGGAGTCCTTTATGCCAAGGAAAACTAAAAAATGGGACCTGCAACCTTAGCCGATTAATGTAGGACTTAAGTTCCTTAACTACCAACTTCCCTTCCATTGCACCCTCCCAAACCCATTCATCCTCTCTGTCTCGTGGAATACAGTTCGCAAGCACCGACAATAGATCACTAAATTCTCTCATCTCCCCCACACCCGACAACTGCCGCTTCCAACGCCAATTCCATCTGACTTCCCCGTTCCGTTTCGTAAAAAACGAAGCCACCACCCCAGATTTCAACATAGGATTATCGAAAAGGTTAGGGAACCTCCTGTTCAACGGCACATCCCCTACCCACCTATCCACCCAAAACTTTATATCATGACTGTTTCCAAGCTTACCCATAATTTTTAAGTTAATATCCACACCAACTTTTTCCAAATCATATTCCACCTTCATAATATTCTTCCAGAGGCCACCCATGGAGAGACTTTTTGGAACGGAACTCCAATGTCTGCCTTGCTGATGAATGGCCCATATTACCTTCCTCCACAGTTTTGATTTTTCAGTTTTGAATCTCCACCACCACTTGGCTTGTAAAGCCATATTAGAGACCTTTAAATCGCCCAACCCCAGGCCGCCCAGCTCCTTATCCGCTATCACCCTGTTCCACGCAACCCAACACATTTTGGAGTTCTCAGAGGAACCACCCCATAAGAACCGCCGCCGGATTCCTTCAAGCCGCTCGATGACATTGTTGGGAGCCCGATACAACGCAAAATAATACATTGGAAGAGCGTTTAAGACTAATTTTATTAAGACAACCCTACCACCCATTGATAACGTCTTTGCTTTCCACGTCTTTGGAAATATACAACCATTTTGATTTCCATGCAGAATGCTTCTAAGGTGATATAGTCATCAATAACGAAGCACAAAATGTGTTAATTCATTTTTTTCTTCTTTAGAAATATACAACCATTTTGATTTTTGTCCATCTTTATTTTATGGATTTTACTATTTTAGGTTATATCGTATATGATCAATCTTAAGGTGGGTAGCTTATACAATAGGGTTTTGCTAAGCATGAGACTTTGCTCTAATATAAGCACCACATTATGTTCAAAACACTTTCATCATCTGTGTTTGCTAACATTTTTGTTTCTTAGTACCCTTTTTGGGGGTTAACTTTTTTGTTAAGATTTTATTACCTTTCTACTTTCTAACAGATAATTGAGAGTAGTCATTGTGGTGAAAATGATGACAGAGGGCCGAGGGGATGTGAACCTGTCACAGCTGGTATGCGTTTGAACCCACCTTTCATTTTATCATTTTATCATTTATGGTTCTATTAGTGTTAGAGTTGTAATTGGTGCTTAATTGCATTTGTCTTGATTGTATTAGTAGTTTATTTTTCGTAATGTATGTTTTCATTCCTTAGTCACAATTAGTCACAATGCATTAGGCATTCCGGATCGAGTTCAATTGATTGTTATGTGGAAAAAGAACTTATGTATACATGGCAATATGCATCACACATTCCAAATCAAGTTCACTTGATT